>RBNI01000695.1:0-27791 GCA_003990745.1 Jimgerdemannia flammicorona | reverse complement strand
GGGAGGATGAGAGATAGGGTAAATTGTCGATGAGGATCAAATGCATCAAAACAAGACCAATCCAGGAAACGCAAATTAAAACTCTTGTCATCCTCTTACTTCTGAAATAACCATCAAAAGTAATACCTCTACCTTCTTCCTTCTGCCTCAAACACATTTTGCCACCTCCCCAAAACACCCCACTACTCTCCCAAACTCCATGCACCAACAAACCAACCTTCGCCTTCTGATCGACATGCGCCGATAGGTGGATGTAGATGGCGCCGATGATCTCAGGCCCTCCTGGAAACGTTCTTGGCCAGGCTGCTGGGCTGGATGCGGGCGAACTGCTCAAGGTAGGTGGCATTGGCAGAGCTGCACGAAGGTTGGTGTAAACAGAATGAATAAGGGAGACGGGAAAGGTTGATGAGTAAGGCAGAGTTCAAGAGAAAGGGTATACAAAATTACGAGTGTGGTTATGTGGAATGAATATGATTTTGCCAGATTATACGCGCTCTGATTGCATTCCCACTAATGTCTGCCATCCCATTCCGGCCACCCCTTCCATGACCCGATCTCTAACGCCGTTGAGAAAAAGAAAAAAAATAACCTACTCTGCCGTTTCGATCTGCCTCCAAAAAATCACCTGTGAATTTGTAACTCCCCGCATTCGTGCTGGCAATCATCGATAGTCTTGATTGACCCAGAAATATCAAACTGCTGATTCAAACTGGCGGACATTCATACAGACATTCATACCTCTTTCACATCATTCGCCGCCACCTACTTTTCCTTTCCTGCTCTTCGCTTTCATTTCACTCAGATGAACCAGCGTGTCCCACTGTGGTCGCATATCCTTTAGTCTATCACGTTGCTGCTCCAAGTCCTCGATATTTCGCTCAAGCTCCAGTTTTTACGCAGAAACCCTGTCAATGAGAATTTGTAGCTGTGATGTAGTATGACAAAATGAGTGCATGAACATAAAAGGTGAAGTTGTCCAATGGCATTGGGACTGCAACAAAAGCCGCGTAGTATATTAGCGACGATAAATCACCTTGTCCAAGAAGCTTTCGAGTTCATCTTGTTTACTGAACTTTCTTGTGCAAAATACACAGTTGTGATCTTTCTCGGATTTTTGTGAACTTCCTATATAAGCTGACGGAGCACTCTATGCCAGCATACTGACTATGATAAGCAGTACATGGAGGAAGAAGGATTAGCGCGAAAAAAATGTCACCATCAGTAAACTATGTCAATAAGATAAAAATACGAGACAATTACTCTCGAACATCCATTAGCTCTGTCTCGATTTCTGCGAGGACAGATGGCAAATCCTGATCAGCACATACAGCCATAATACTTGCAACGATATCTGTCAACATTAGGTATGTCGAGGAAAATTGCGACTAAGTATGATCGCAGAATTGAAAAGATAATAGCACAACTCCCAAAGTGCCGACTTGTGTTGCAAACTAGCGTTCGCCGATGCCAGCTTTGTCGAAATGGACGTGGGTTCGCACTTGAGTTGTTCTTGAGGCCGCTAGGTTCAGAAAGAGGCCTGCGCGAGAGAGTATTTTTGAAAAATAGAAAGTAGGGGCGTAATGAACGACTTCTCCACTACAATTGAATGGCTCAAACAATCAGTAAGCGTACACCCTACCAAGAAGATTCATCTCGGGCATAATACGACAAAATCTAGTATTGTCCTGGATGGGCGGGAACGTAATTATTGAAACCTTTTTTTCTATAGCGACGCAAAAAGAAGTCGGGTCCAGAAAGTCACTCATACATCACAAAACTGATCAACAAAAAAAAAAAAAAAAAAAAAAAAAAAAAAAAAAAAAAAAAAAAAAAAAAACTATCTCCGGTTTCTGGATCTTTCGTCTGCATTGAGCTCTCACCCTCACCTTGTTTTTCTGTCGTAGAGCTTGGGGTGCAAACATTCGGCATCCCTTGCTGTTGTAGAATTTGAGCTTACAACCTTCAGCGAAAAAATATTCCAATGTCTGGGTCAATTTCGGCAAAACGTTCCAGAGGTGCAGGCAAATTTGTACCAATGTTCGCTAACACGTACCTTGGGATTGTGAACGAATGAACGCTGTTAGGCGGAGAATTGCCAGTGCACGCGTACTTAAGACATTCAATAATCTGCAAGGTAAATAAGTTGCCAGAGGAGAGTCAGAGTAAGATCATGAGCGCCAAGAACATCAGCCTAACACTTATATGCCTTTCCTAGAGCCCGCGATCAGGGTCAGTAGGCTAGTGTTGTTAGAGTGCTTCTTAAACGACAGCAACAATCGGCCTGTAAATAAACAGGTAATACAGGTGCTTTTGGTTGACGCGTCCGATTTAAATAAATATATAAAATACATGTTTCGCCCTTGCTCAAGGGGCTCATCAGTTGGCATAAGAAGCAACCAAGACCGGCACGACGCATCGCGCCTGCCAAAATGTGTGAGTAAGCAGGTTCGAAAAATAAAATAAAATAAAAAAAACGTAAGATAAAAAGAAAAAAGAAACTGTTGGCATTACTTAACTTTGGAATAAATCACACGCACTCCACCCTAACGAAAGGCTAATTCGGCATGACTGCCGCACTCCAAGGTAGCATATAGCCTATTCACTTGAAGAGCCACTTTTTTTATTGTACTTGGGATGGACAGGACACGTAAGCGGGAATCCTAGGCACGCTTTTCTTTGGCAACACTCCTAGGACCCACTAGACAATGCCCTTTGGTAGGGAAGGTGGGGTGGGCAGGGAAGGTGGGGTGGGAAAGGCGGGGAAGGTGAAGTGGGAAAGGCGGGGTAGGTAGGAAGATGGGGTGGGGAAGGTGAGGGAAGGGAAGGCCGAGAATAGAGTTTATCCGGTCATGCGAGCACTTGACCAAGGCCCCCGATTTGGGATGCATCGAGTAAAGCACCCAAACTACACCAGCGCCCATCGGTACTTCAATAGCTTGCTCAAGAAGTTCTCCGTCACACAACTCGGTGCCATTGCACTAGGGCTGTCATCAATGGAACGGATGAGTCTGTCGTTCTAAGGGTGATCATATTATAATTGATTGAGCATCAAGCCAGATCAGGTTGA
Source organism: Jimgerdemannia flammicorona (assembly GCA_003990745.1). Lineage (NCBI taxonomy): Eukaryota > Fungi > Mucoromycota > Endogonomycetes > Endogonales > Endogonaceae > Jimgerdemannia > Jimgerdemannia flammicorona. Next base: position 24,724 of record RBNI01000695.1, on the reverse strand, counting down.
TGAAATCTACAAAGTAGGGACCGTCCCCTGCGAGGTAGGTCTTGCATTCTTATTTCTAACTGTTTTATGTCACGCCAAATCAATCAACATCGCCGCATTAAACAGGATACCCCGACATAATGACAAATAAAGTAGAAAAAAGAAAATGAAAATAATAGGGAGGAAAATGACGAGGGAAAAGGAGAGAGTGTGGCGAGTTTTCAGAGAGGAAGGGAAGGAGGGCAAGAAGACAAGGAGTTGAATGGAATGAGATGAGGGGTAAAAGGTAATAATGTGTGAATCCTGCTGCTCTTTACGGTAGATCATGGATCTCAAGCCAGCGAAGCAGAAGTGAGATCAGCACCCAACGACTTGCGTGGCATCGCCAGCAAAAAAATACTAAGAGTCTGTTTTATTTTGGATCACAATGGAGATGGTTCTCAATCTATTATTGACTTAGGTAATGAGGACAGCCTATATATCTTGAGAATAACCGATCACATTTCACCAGCCTCGATGTCAACAGCACAGTCTGCACCAGATGGCGGCTGCGCCACTGTTTTCCAAATACAAAACAAGTAATGCCAGGTCGATCGGCCGCGCGAAAAACCGAAAAATGTGCGATCTCCATGGTGTGGGCAGCAACACATATGCGATTTGTGCGAGGACATTCCTGGTTTTTATTCATGAGCTTCCAACCACTTTTTACAACGGATTATTATGTAGAAAGGGATGTAAATTGCCAAGATGTATTTCATTGGTCGCTCAAATATTTCCAATTTGGGGATCCATGTGACGATGTGGCTGGCAATGTATTCAAGCGATACATCACTCCCTGAAGCAAGCTATTGAGGCCGAAAATTTAACCTTCATCCTCACTGCCATGAAAAATCACCATTATTAAGAGCAGTCGTTACCTGAGAAATGCTAATGAATAACCTATTGCAAACCTGCAGAATGAATTCCTTCAATGCACGCAATTCTCGATGAACTTAGATGATTCAGTTGAGTCCAATTGTTATAAGGCGGTGGGTGAATATGATCAACAGTTTCTCTTATGACAGAGCATCACCATTCACCTTAATTGGAGACTTCGACGTGCCTTACACCTGCTAACAAGAGCCCCTCTCTAAGCCATAAAAATATAATTATTGTAACCAGTAATCAAATTATCCAAATAAATAAATATACATATATAAAGTATATCGACGAATCTAGAGTAACTGACAAAACAATCTAGCGGAGTTGCTTCACAAGCTGGGGCGTGAGCACGATGGCTCAGATGCTTCAGTATCTTTTCTCCCCACGGTCACCAGATACTCACTGTTCATATACATCCATTACTCCATCCTATTTAGCCAAAAAGAAAGGAAAAAAAAAAAAAAAAAACCCCCCAATATAAATTTGCACACCATCCCCATCACAACCTTGACTTCCCCAAGTCTGTTGCCCTCCCGAAAAACACTCACTCCCCTGATATGTCACCTTCCTCGGTGTCTTCCTCACCAGCGTCCCTGTCCTCCCGAACAATACTCACTCCCCGATACGCTGCTTTCCTCGGTGTCTCTCTCACCAGTGCTCCCATCCTCCCGAACAACACTCGTCCCCCCAATATGCTGCTTTCCTCGGTGTCTCCCTCATCAACATGCCCGCTGGGTTTTACGAGCTCAGATTCAGGCTCATGTCTCCCACTGTGGTGTCCATACTGAAGGACTGGTCCATCAGACATACTGAACCCAGTGCCAGCGTGCGTGTCATGCGAAGGGGAGCGCTTGCATCTTGGATTGGGAGGGAGGTAAGTCAGAAATGAGTACACTAGAATGATTTAAACTAAAACCATCAAAATACAAACGGCAACCGACTTCGCATTCCTCTCCCTATCCTTTTGAAGTTCTCACCTATATTGAACCCCAGGTGCTTTCCCTCTCCGCTCATAGATGCGACCTCTTGGAAGGACGCTCATCTTCTGATTCTGTGAGAATGAGGAATCCAGGAAAATTATCAATCAGAATGTTCAAACATCCAAACCGAACAAACTCGAAGACAGATAATTGCTTCGGCTCAATACTAGGAAGCAATTTATACACACATAGTGTTTGTTGGCGCATAATTGATGCGCCAGTTTGGCGATAAATGCAATCTCGGATGCGCCAGCTACCCTACCATGACCAGAACCCTGCCTGTCTCTCTCAAAGCCCTCACAAGCCAGTTTTTTTTTGACGCCGAGGCTTGCTGAATCTGATAGGGCAGGATCGGAAAGAATGGGTTCTTGAGCTGCTAAACTCGTTGGAGATAGTTTTATGGTGCCGAACAAGCGATAGCTACTTGTCAGGAATCAGTTTGTAGAGGAAGCCTAAGAGGGTCAAGTCGGGGGAATCTCCGTCAAAATGACACGTTGGAGACAGGAATCGCCGTGGACTACGTTTCTGAAGGGTTGATTGCATGTTAAAGGGGTCGTTTGGGTTGAGCGTGTAAGGATTGGGTAAAAGAAAAAGACAGGATAATTCAGCTTGTGTTTCTTGGCTGGACCAGCTTTGGATTTTCTCCTCGTGTTTGGTGGCACTCGGAAGTGGAAACAATGGCCTCACCTCGACATGGCCTGTCAGAGGATTTTTTCACCTTTGGCTTTGCTCCTTGTGATTGTGACTCCGGTAGTGGGGGCGACGCTTGACCTTGACTGGTTTCTTTTTTTGGTTTTCGGCAGCATGTGGTCGGCCTCTTAAAAAGGGAAGGTCATTCACTAACGTTGCGTAATGCCACAAATAAATTTTTGAAGGTACTGCAGGGGCGGATGGAAAAAGGGGATGTCAAAAAAGGTGTAGGTGTAAATGACAGGTAAAAGAGAACATACTTGCGTGACATGCAGTTGAAGCAATCTATTCCAATGTTAGCTTCGTGTAAGGCATTTTTCATGAGCTTAGATGTTCCGCAAATATTTCATGACGCAACATCTACATCACATGATACTTTACCCTATGTCATGAGTGGCAAGCCAATTAGAAAACGGAGCCGTTGGCATAACTCCGACTAAGCCTCTGTTGTTACACAAACGTCATCTACCTGTCTGGCGTGCAGTGAAACTGAAAAAGCTTCTAGGCACGTGGCTTTGTTCGGATACATAGTAATAATAAAAACGCTGCTTGAGCTATTTCATAGTCAAGTTGAGGCCATGCCAAGAGTCATTCATTTCCATGATAATTTAAGCAAGCTCAGACTATTAGTAACACACCCGTGACATCTAAAACTTGTTAGCATAGTTTATTTTTGATAAAGATGTGATCGTAGACCATGCATACGGAGATCAATAGCATAAACATATAGGAAATATAAGCTAGAGTTCGGAAAGTAATGAGGCAACAAAGAATCAACTATATACATGTAAGCACTTATCATGAGTGACATTTAAATATATATTTGCTTGAATATGTTAGAGCTCAATGTATCAGAAGGTATTGCAGCATAGGTGATAACCATAAACTCGAATTTCTTCTATAGTTTGACAATGCCATCTTCGCACCCTACACTTCATTTGCCTAGATACTTTGCCAAATGCACCATATCTATGAACTTGTACTCAGACGTTCCCTTGAACCTGACAAGCCCATCATTATCATTTGTCCAACACAGTTCTCCGAGCTGTCCGTGGAACTCGCCTGTGATGGCTTTAACGTTGTCATACTTTCTGGGTTGCACGTGTTCAAGATGGTCCCAGCTGATGCTCTCCAGCACTGAGAGCTGCTCCCCCAGTAGCTGCACGCGGCACGTGCGTCGAGAGTTGTCTACCCACAGAACCTGTCCGGTAAGCCTGTCGTGTGCGCCATCCTGATAAGGAGTCCCCGTGCTCTGGTGTCGAATTACGCGAACTTCGAGATCTTGCATTGGCCAACTTTCCACTTTTTTTTTTTTTTTTTTTTTTTTTTTTTGGTTGGATTGTGTGAAACAAATTGTCAGGTTAACTTATAGGTAATTACAAATAATTCATAAAAAAAACAATAAAAAACACCTACTTCTCTTCTTGACAATGTTATCATCTGAGGTGAATAATATCGGCAGAGAATGCATGGGTCCAAGTGTGGATGAGGTCAACACCGACAGGGGTTCTGGTGTCGCGAGCACGAGCGGCGAAGCTGGAGAAATAGTAGGATGGGTATTGCCTCTGAGACAAACCAGATTATGTTTTTTGCAACGAGCACACGGGGCGCCCCCAAGACATTTCTTGGCTTTCATCTTGCACCAACTGCATGCCTTGCCCGGCCCAACTCTTTCCACTTTCTTTGAAGAGACGTGGCGAGGACACCGTTTCTTTCTACGTCGACAATCCGGGCATTGATTGTATTTAGGCAGCGTTGCGGTGGATGGTGTAGTCGATTCTTGCATCGCGTCGGTTTTAGGGGAAGGTGCTGAGGAAGCATTCTCGGTTGCACTTCGTGTAACTTCGTCGACTTGACTGACCATCCAAGGCATAGCAGCTATAAGGTCTTCGCAAAATATACTGGGGTTGAGGTCATCCTCCATGATTGCTTCGCCAAATGTGCTGGAGTTGAGGAATGATTGGAGATCATCCTCCACGGTTGTGCCACTGAAATTGGGATCTCCGTCATTGGGTTGATTGTTTTCCTCCATATCAATTTCACTTAGAGCGATGCTGTCACCAGGCATGTCGAAATGGAAGTCGAGTTCATTGTTATCGATGTCCATGTGAAGGTCTTCGCTGAATAATTGAAATAATTTGGCATCTCTGTGAGGGCATAGGTCAAATTCCTCACCGAGAGCGCTTAGTGAGACGTCGATGTTGGGATCAGAGTCGAGGTTTACTTGGAGAGACTCAGCGATGCTGTGACCAGGTATGTTAGAACGGGAGTCGAGTTTATCGTTGTCGACGTCCATGTGAAAGTCTTCGCTGAATAATTGGAAATTGGGATCTTCGTGACACCATGCGTTGAATTCCTCACCGGGTGTGCTTGGTGAGAATTCGATGTTGGGATCGGAGTCGAGGTTAACTTGTAGAGATTCAGCGATGCTGTCACCGGGTATGTCGAGTTTATCTTTGCTGACATCCATGTGAAAGTCTTCGCTGAATAATTGGATTACATCGGGACCTCCGTGATGCCATGGGTTGAATTCCTCACCGAGTGCGCTTGGTGAGAAGTCGATGTTGGGATCGGAGTCGAGGATAACTTGGAGAGATTCGGTGATGCTGTCACCGGGCATGTCGAAATGCGAGTTGTCGAAGTTGAAGTATATGGTGAAGAAGACATCTTCGACAGTGTTCATGCTGCCATCATTGAGGATGTCATAAATTTCGTCATCCAGATTGCTGAAGTCGGATTGGCCTTGCTGGATATGAGTTGCGTCGCTAGCATGATACTCTGGTGGCGATTCGGATTGGGTTTGGAGGACCTCCTCACCGTCAAAAAAAGCCGAATTCATCGAAGGTGTTGGGTGGAGGAAGGGTATGATATTTGTGTTTGGAGTATGATATTTTTTGGTAAGATTGCATGGCGGGGACCGTTTATATATAAAATTTCAGAAAAGGTGACATCACCAATTTTTGGTAGCGTTGGCGGAACCGCGACCGCAACACGTGACACCACAACTACCGCTCAATTTGCGCAGTTCAGAGATTCAGCGTGGTCAGCGCTGTGTTTTTCTTCAGAGACTCGCCCAGTGCGCGTCCTCCTTCACGGCTAAAAATTTCGCGGGACGCCAACACGCAAAGATCGTGAGCTGGAACCCATCAAACAACATCATCTGCGGTCGAAAAACCGGTTTCACGAAAGCCAACGAGGGAACTTGACTGCAAAAGCCAAAACAGGTTGGGATTGGGAAAATTTACTCCTCGCACGTAATATAAAATACCAAGCAGCAATACAACACGAACATGGACTTCGGCCAACTGTCAAACGAAAAAAGCCAAGCCCAAATAACTAGGAAAATCTGACAGCGAAAAGGTGTCCAACACTTTGGGTTTGCAAAAGACAGACAGACAAAGGTATGTCCAAATACCCCCCCTATACATGGTTTTCGGAATAATTATCTCTAAAACCATAAAGATTGATGTCATACCTAAAACTTTTTTTCTTCATTAGAATCCTAGAATGGTGTATTGCTGTTTGAATGTTTGTATATAATTCGACGTCGATTCTCCAACACCAGTGCACTCGTTCTTCCCCACTGCCCTTCCCGTTGCATCGGCTTCCACCACCATCAGCCTACTGCTACCAACTGATGAATGAGGAGTCCGTTCTCATCGAGGTTTTTGATACTCGCTACAGGAGACTGGCACACTTTCGTGCCTCCTGATCAAATACGTCCCTCAAAGGCTATAAGGACCTTCTAGCAAATTGCATCTCAATCAGTTCACCGTACCATGTTGCCTGAGCCCTGCATCCCGTGGCGTAGGTCAAGAGCTTGAATGCCACAAATGGGGCTAGGATTGCAGTCACGCAGGAGGAGGTTGTTGGAGGGTTGAAGGAGGAATGTGAGGGTTAGTTGAAGGAGCTTAGGAGACATTCTCATACCATATCGTTTCCCGTACTTGACTTACTCTCAAGCTCGAAGATGACTCGGACACCACTCTGACTCTGACCACACCACAAAAGCCTCCCTTCCCGACGACCCCTTCGTCCTCTCCTCTTTCCACACACTCCCGAGCTTCTCCGATGCAAACACGGGTGTCTCATAGACCACATCCTCACCCCTAGGTGCACCGCCAGATACAATTACTCCCACCATGGTCTTCTGTCCGAGTTTTCTTTTTCCGACTCGCGCGTCGTGCTCCAATTGTCACAACCAGCACAACCGTTCCACTTCCGCGTCAAAATGCGTCCTGCCCACCCCTGCCAGCATCCTGCGACACCTTTCCTTCCCTAACCTGCAGCCTGGCATGATCTGGTATGGACGTTCGACCTTAGGTAAGCCGCCCCCTTCGATGATGGCATGCTGGAATCGCGGGAGAAGTTGGAAAGAGAGGAGCGGGAGGAAGGGTTGGGTGTCCAAATTTGGAGGCCCGGGAACCAGAACCTCGTGAGTGAGCAAGGGAGAGAGTGAGGGAATATATATATATTTGAAATACTGAGAGCTTCAGACAAATCTAATATGCAGTAGATGATGGCGACTAATGCTTGCATATTCCTGGTTTCTTAGACTTGAATCTGCCAGCATACGATGGCGCTGAATCCTCCCTCGAACTTCAGTAAGCATTATGGAATGTGCGAAACTGCTGCCGTGCTAAGGTTACTAATTGATACCATGGTTGTAATAGAATGACGATCAACAGGACATAATATCGAGTTTATCAAAACGTAAGCAATAAACATAATTATATTACTGAAATACTTTACAACTAATACTTAGACGTTGGTTATGTTGATGTGTGTCATAGGCTTCCGATTATTTGTGGCGTATTGTTATTGGTTGGCGGTTGGGGGATGAGTGGCAGAGAGAATTTTGGGAATAGTTGCGTGGCAGTGGATTGGCCATCATTTAGCTTATAATTAATGGCTACTCGTCTCGTTCCGCCAACCGTGGGAACTACCTATCGAAAGGGCTTTACTAAAATTTCTCCATCAACCATCCGTGTCACCTGGTCGTTGTATAACCTACAGGAACGTTCACACAGTCGAGGCCAAGTTGTCCTACAATGAATGGACATCTGCAGTACTCCTCGGAGTGGCCCTGCCGAATTTGGCATATAGTGTACGACAATTTATGCAAGTGAAAATATAAGGCAAAACCATGTCGAGTGTCCAGCCCACAAACGCACTGCCGTCTCGATGGCGTTACAGTGCAAGTCCCATATGTTGTCGTCGAGGGCGACGTCCTCCCGCCCCAGTTGGTGTACGCCAACGAGGATGACGACTATCCCGAGAAGCTCAGTGGGGTGCAGATAAAGACTCTGAGTCCGTATGGAGAGAGAATTTGTTTGGAAAGTTGTGCCCGGATCAAAATGCTCAAATGTATTTTTATTTTTATTTTTATTTTTTCTCCAGGCCCATCTTTTTTTTTAACCAACGTCGCTGGATAGGCATAGCCCTTTCAAGGTACAGGGGCCACATGTCGTTATCCCAAGTTAACAGCATAAAAAGTGAGTATGTGGCTAGCGGGTCAGGGAATGGATGCAGAAGTCGTGGATGACGAACTGTTTCCCATGTTAGAGAGGAACAGTCACAGGGCGAAGGGAATTTATATTTTGTACTTTGATATCCCGAAAATCAGGAGAAGGCATTTGGGTGAGTGTCTGCTTGGTATACCTCTCTCGAAGTTTGGCTCAAAAAATTCATAAGTTATCGAGATGTTAAATTCTGCATTCTTTTTTCTAAATGGCAATGCCGTAGAATATCCAAAAACCAGCAAGGTCAGTTTCGATAACGTCTGACAGGGCATGGTATGCAGTTGAGGTGAGAACTCTTATCAAGCGTTATTTACCTGTGTGTGTGTGTGTGGTGTTTTAGGCAGCGGCCGTCACTCATTACCACCCCATCAATTCGAATACAGAGCGGAGCAATATCGTTCAAGTAGTTGTGGAACCCAGTTATCGAGGAATAACTAACCCAGCCTTTTGTTTTGTATAGGAGAAAACAATCGGTATGTATTGCAATGCTGCCATGAGGATGAAGATATTCACTTGAGTTTAGAATATTTTACTCATCTGATTCAATTGACTTACACCCACATCGCTAAAACAGCTGCGATATTCCAAGAAACAATGCCAGATCGCCTCAACACTACTGCAGAAAAAGATTTACCTTCCTCCAAGACCCCAGATGGGGTCGCCCTGAGAGTCCTGCTGTATAAGATTTACCTTTTTCGAAGAACCCAGACAGTTTCCGGTGTATTCTAGACCCATTACACATAGCTAGACCATACACATAGCCTCTAGAGATTTCTTCCGCATTATGATTCTTTTCGCGCTCTACTTTCATCTGGTCAAAGGCAACTTAGCAACTTAGTAACCTAGAAACATTTGAACCCCCTCCCACACATTCCTGTTCTGGCAAAGGGGTTATATGTATTGTAATAAGCGGCCCCTTTCGTTTAACGCAAATGTCGGTCTTGGAAGCATATGTTTCCAACTAGTCAAACCATACACTTAATTCCGTTTTCATCCAAGTCATTATTTCAGCTAGCGAAAGAGTTTGAAGTTCGGAGGATAGTAGTGGTGTATACTGCATTTTTCGGTGACCAGAAGAGTTGTCTGTAACCGCTGGACTGAAATTCGAAAGATACAGAGGAAGAATGAGGGCATGTTTAGATGCTTGGAAGAGTACCGAAGACAATTCTGAGAAACGAAATATTTACATATCATAGGATATTTTTGCAAAATAGAGTGAATGAATAGTAAATGCAAACAATAGGATAAACACGTCCCACCACATCCCAGAATGCCACGTCTGCTAAAGTTCTCTCAACACTAATCTCTCCATATATCATCCTCGCCGACACCACTTTCTCAGCTGCCCACCCGGGCATTCAAACCGACTCCACGATGGACGTGATGATTTTGTCGAGACCAGGGTCAAAATGCTCGATCTCCCTCGACGCATTTCGTGCTGTGTCCATCGCGCACGTGGGACCCTAGCACGTCGGCGAACAGGCAGAATGATGTTAAAGCAATTGGACACAGATCCTCCGGCAAATACATGGGGCGACCTGTCCGAGGAACAGGAGCCAGAGAGATAGCAGAGGGCCTCATCGTTAAAACGAGAACGGGAGACGTTGATGAAACGAAGAGAATCGCAGGCAGCAATAACCTTGGCAAGTGTGATGCCCGCACTCCGTAATAATGAGATACTTGTATATTATTAACTTCTACAATCTTGAAGCCTTAGTCTTTGACTGTTTTGAACAATTTAACTCTCTTATATTAATAAAGATTTTTAAAGATATTATATTTAAAGGTTTATTGTAGAATAGTCAGAATACTAGAGTGGAGTGAAAAAGAGAGAGAGAGGGTTTATTGATAATATATATGTCTAGTATTTATATAATAATAAGTAGTATAATAATGCCTCTTTCTCCACTATTGTACTAGTTATAAGAGTTTGGTAGGTAATCTTCTGAGTCTCCTTTCTATAACTTATATCTTCTCTAAATTGGATTGGTTTGCTATATCTGTTACAGGGCAGTAGAAGGGAGGTAATGGTGATGAGTTGTTCTTTTATTAATATCAGATCAATGTTTTCTCTATTTTTTTATAGTTTCTAATATTTTTAGCTATGTCTGAAATATATCTATTTTAGTACAGTATCTTCTTTCTTTTGTTATCATTAATAAAATATTGTCTCAGTATATTATAGACTGCATAGAGAGTCAGTCAACCTTAGACATCAAGTACTAGTATATATATATAGATTATTTGTAAATTATTAATACTTATAATAGAACTCTCTGAGTTTTGGTAAGCTTTTTATAAGTATAGTTCTAATATAGATAACTGCTGTTTAGATAGAGTTGGGTTGAGAGAAGAGATAGCCATCATAGATAAAAGAAAGAGTAATAATGGTAAACCAGACTAAAAATAGTTATTGGAATTAAAGTGAGTGTTATCTTAGGGGGGCCTTTTGATTGACTATTAGAGAGTAAAATGATATAATAACTAGTATCTTGGCTATATCTAACTAAAAGCAAAGCTGACACAGTAATGCAATCAAGGTCTGTAGGCTTGAGAAGTAAGATATTTCTCATCTGATTATACTTAATTAGAACTGGAAGCTAATATAGTAATATAATTAAGATCTATAGATTTGAAGAGTAGAATTGAGATCTTTTCTAACCTTAGCCTATATATTAGTTCTTTTAAAGAGATCTCATATATAAGTTCTTTACTTACTTACTATAAATCTAGTCTACTTCTTATTGATTAGTTAGAGGGTTTTTCTTTATCTCTAGCTTTTATTTAAAGTCAGAGAGATTATATTATTCAGTTTTAATATTACTAGATCTGATATATAGATGTACTCTTATAGTATTAGTCTAATTAGTACTCTGAATAAGTCAATTTATCACATGATACTTTGACCCAAATCTCAAATCTGAAACAATTTAAATTAACTCAGATTAATCTGAATTACTCTATCTGAATCACTCTATCCAAATTACTTTAACTAAATTACTCAATCCAAACTACTTAATCTGAATCATATAATCTGAATTACTCAATTTGAATTACTCAATCTAAATTACTTAATCTAAATCATTCAATCTAAATTATTTAATCCAAATTACTTAATCTAAATTACTCAATTTGAATGATTCAATCCAAATCATCTAATTTGAATTATTCAATCTGAATTCTTTAATTCAAATCTTCTAATTCAAATTCTCTATATATATATAAATATATATATGCAAATATACAAATATGTATATATATTAACAGATTAGTCTTCAACAGTTCATAGTATCAATGATACTTCAAGTTAAACATTTTTAATAGTTTTATACTTTCTATGCAATTCTCATTTTGAAATCTGACAATATTATACTAAGACTAGAGATAATGTTATTTGTAATTATTATAGATAAAAAATTAAAAAAAGAAGATATATTTATAATATAACTGATACTTTTATTTGATATACACATGATATTATTTCTATTAATATCTTATACTATATAGCCAGAAGTTCAAAATGCTTAGTGGTTTAACTTCAAACATATATTAATATATAAAAGACAAATACTCTAACAAAATCAAAAAGAATACAGAAACAAATAAAATTGATATCCAAGCTATAGTAGATATATTTATCTAATTGCCCAACTATTTCTATATTAATAACCTTATTTAATCAAAAATATTTAGCTATATTCTTTGGCAGAATTTCAAAATTGACTTATTTACTAGATTATATATATAGACTAACTATTTACAACTATTAAAAGTGACTAATTGTATAGTATCTTTAGTCTTCTCAAATATGATTTATATATATCTGCTAAGTATTGATACTATTTGCAAAGATATTTTGAAGATCTATAGAAAGGGACATAATAATCTTTATCAGATACTTCAGGTAAAATAAATAAATAAGAGCAATATTATAATCATTGCAAGCTGAATTATATATATATATATATATATATATAAATGTAAAGAGCTTACCAATTTAACCTCATATTTAATAAATAGAATTCAGTAGACAGAATTTTATTTATAATCAATATATAGACATTCCTTAATATAATTTCATTTCTGGACATTACTGGTTATTAGATTGATCTTAATTGGTAACTTAAATCTCTTATTCTTAACTTTATCAAAATTGCTAATCCTTATTCTGGAGAAAATATTATAGATACTTTTATTAGTTATATCTGAGAGCTTAAGATCACAATTAAGATAAAAAGAAGAAGAATAAAACAGATTTTAATAGTTATTTATCTTTGTATAAATTTATCAACTGAAAATTTCAAGTACAGATTTTAGCCATTATGATGAATAATACTATAATTAATATAGCATTTTTCTGAATTTTAGTAGCTAACCTTTAATAGGAAAATATGGTCTTTAGTGCAGAAAACTACTGTGTACATTGTTAGGCCCACATCCTGAATCTTATTGTTCAGGATTATCTTATATATATAAACATAATATCTAAAAGTAAAAGAATTCCAAATACTGTTTTTAAGCTATATAAATTAATTATATTGATCTAATCATCTCTATCATAATAAGAAAAAATTACTGTACAGTATAGAATAATCAGTTTAGTCCTGAAAGAGCTGATATTGGATATCTGTATATATTGAAACTCAATATTTGCAATGATCCAGTATATGCTGGAGTTTGCTAGAATATATACTCTTTTTTTAGTTATCAAATAAAATAATAAAAGGAAGATATAATCATTGAGATAGATAGTCAGACATAACATATAATCTATCAAATAAAATAATAAAAGGGAGATATAATCATTAAGATAGATAGCCAGATATGAAAATAACCCATTAAATAAAATGAAAATAAAAGAGAGAAATAATTATCAAGACAGATAGCTAGATATAATATATAATCTATTAAATAAAAGAGAGATATAATTATTGAGGCAGATAGCCAGGCACAAAATATAACTCATCAAATAAAATAAAAATAAAAAAGAGATATAATTATCAAGATAGATAGCTAGATACAAAAATAACCCATCAAATAAAATGAAAATAAAAGAGAGATATAATCATTGAGGCAGATAGCCAGATATGATATATAATCTATTAAATAAAATAATTAAAAAAAAGATATAATCATCAAGGTAGATAGCCAGATATGATATATAATTTATCAAATAAAATAATATAGGAGAGATATAATCCTTAAGACAGATAGCCAGATATAAATAATTCATCAAATAAAATAAAAATAAAAGAGAAATATAATCGTTGAGGCAGATAGCCAGATATGACATATAACTCATTAAATAAAATAATAAAAGAGAGATATAATCATTGAGACAGATAGTAGACATAACATATAATCTATTAAATAAAATAATAAAAGAGAGATATAATTATTGAAGTAGATAGTCAGATATAAAATATAATCTATCAAATAAAATAAAAATAAAAGAGAGATATAATTATTGAGGTAGATAGCCAGATATAATATATAATCTATTAAATAAAATGAAAATAAAAGAGAGATATAATCATTAAGGCAGATAGCTAGATATGAAAATAATCTATCAAATAAAATAAAAATAAAAGGAAGATATAATTATCAAGATAGATAGTCAGATATAATATATAATTCATCAAATGAAATAATAAAAGAGAGATATAATTATCAAGGCAGATAGCCAGACATAATATATAACCTATTAAATAAAATAATAAAAGAGAGATATAATTATCAAGATAGATAGCTTGGTATAATATATAATTTATCAAATAAAATAATAAAAAGAAGATATAATTATTAAGATAGATAGCTAGATATAATATATAACTTATCAAATAAAATAATAAAAGAGAGATATAATCATTGAGATAAATAGTCAGATATAAAATATAACCTATCAAATAAAATAAAAATAAAAGAGAGATATAATCACTAAGACAGATAGTCAGATATGATGTATAATCTATTAAATAAAATAAAAATAAAAAGAAGATATAATCATTAAGGCAGATAGCTAGATATGAAAATAATCTATTAAATATAATGAAAATAAAAGAAAGATATAATCATTAAGACAAATAGCCAGATATGATATATAATCTATTAAATAAAATAATAAAAGAAAGATATAATCATCAAGGCAGATAGCCAGACATGATATATAATTAATTAAATAAAATAATAAAAAAGAGATATAATCATTAAGGTAGATAGCCAGATATAAAATACATATAATCTATTAAATAAAATAAAAAAAAGAGAGAGATATAATCATTAAGACAAATAGCCAGATATAAAAATAATCTATCAAATAAAATAAAAATAAAAGGAAGATATAATAATTGAGGCAGATAGCTAGATATGATATATAACCCATTAAATAAAATAATAAAAGAGAGATATAATCATTAAGGTAGATAGCTAAATATGAACTATATTGGCAGAGTTTGGAAGAAGGAGAGAGACCCTCTAAGTATCTCACAAGAGCCCTTTAGGCGAGGAGGGTGCAACAAAGATAGAAGGGGGTGCTTGACTCTGATAGTATACTGGTTCATAGTATACAAGACATTCTTGGATCTTTAAAGGTACACTGGAGTAGATTGTAGAGTGAGGAGGAGGGTGGGGTAGATGCTGATACCATTGGCCATGCATTAGAAGATTGGCACCCCCCACAAGTAGATGGGGTGGGTGACTTAGTATTGCCTGTCCAAGAAGAGGAGATCTGCTAGGTTCTTACTACGACAATGTCAGGTACAGCACCTGGGGAGAATGGTTTGCTCTGGGACTTCTGGAAGAAGATGGTTGAGATCCCAGGAGTACTGGGTGAGATGATGGTATTGTATGATCTTATTCTATAGATAGAGAGATGGGTGGGGGAACAGGATCTGGAGTTGGTGACATTGCTTTATAAGAACAAAGAAAGGCGAGAGTACTGGAAGAACTGGAGGCCAATTATGCTGCTGAATATGAATAGAAAGTTGGTTACTAAGATAGTAGTTGTGAGGCTACAAAAGGTGGCCCAGCAAATCTTGGACATTGAGCTGAGGGGCTTTGTAGGGAGATAGCTCATTAGGGATGGCACAGCCTGGGTACATGGAGTTATTGAAGGGGCACAAGCATGCAGATTGGATGGGCACCTGGTCTTTTTAGACCAAGAGAAGACTTATGACTAGGTGAGGTGAGTCTGGCTGGCAAAAGTTTTGGATAGGACTGGGGTTCTGTACCAGTTCTGATTGGCAATGGTCAGCCTACTGGAAGGAAGTAGGGCTGCACTCATATGTAATGGACATCAAGGGGTAGCATTTTCCCTGAGTAGGGGGGTGCTTCAGGGGGACCCACTGACCCCCATTCCATACACTCTTTCTCTGGAACCTTTACTGGATAGAATCAGGTGGAAGATAGTGGGGCTCTCTATCTTTGGCATTGGGTGGAAGGTAGGGGCCTTTGCAGATAACATAGTGGTCAGACTGAGATCAATTGCTGATGTTGAGGAGCTTAAGGAGACAGTGGAGTGGTATGAGGAGAACTCTGGGGTGAGACTTAATTGGCATAAGTGCGAAACAATAGTGTTAGGCAATGGCCTGGTGGGTGGAGAGATTATTGGAACAATTGTTCCTACTAGTGAGGCAGTGTGGTACTTGGGTATCTATCTATTGGTATATGGGTCAGTGCTACCCAGGCTTTGATAGGAGCAGCAAGTTAGAATCTGGGGAGAGACCCTGCGGAGCTGGGGGGGCTGCCAATTGTCTCTGGCAGAGCATGTCTCAATTTTGATCACCTACTGGCTGCTGAAGTTGTGATATCTGGCATATCATCTGGACTTCTCAACCTGGGTGGTGAAGAGACTGATGAAGCTAGCTAAGGGATAGATCTGGGCTAAAAGAAGGAGTCAGATCAGCTGGGAGGTCTTGTTCTTACCAGTGGCGAGTGGTGGACTTAGACTGGTTGACTTTCTGAAGAGGCTATACTGCTTGAGGGTATGGTAGTTGAAGAGAACTGTGGAGTTGAGAGGGGGAGGGTGGGTTCCTCTATTGCAGAAGGTCTGGAAGAGGAGGTCCTTGCCATGAGGCTTAACTGGTGATCTCCTCTCTTTGGTGGGACTTTGGAATACTAATTAATGACAATACAAAGGCTTCTGGTGGGGGGTGGTAGAAGGGGCACACTGCATTGGAATCTATTGGCAGGGAAATGAAGAAGAGGTGGATTGGGACCTGGCAATATGAAGATGGGACTGGGTGTTACTGGGCAGCATTCTCTTACTTGAGTTTGACATTAATGATGGGGTAGAATGCCAGTGGAGACTGGGCCAGGATCTGTGGCCCAGTAGTTGGCAAGATATAAGAATCGGCGAGGAGTGGGACTGGTGTAGCATTTGGGCCTGGAGTGCTGAGGTGAGAAGATAGATGTTACTGAAGTACTGGATAACTTGGTGGTGCATGCTGAGGAGGAATGTAATACTCAATTACTGCTCAGATCACTTTATCAAGGGAGGTTGCTTTGACTGTGAGGAGTGCTATAATGTAGAACAGGAAGGGGAATATGTGCAGATGTCTGAACATTGGCTAGGGGAGTGTGAAGTACTTAGTGACTTTTGGCAGACTGTTGGGGATTGTTTGGGGGTAGAGTGCAGGGGAGTTAGCATGTGGGGGTGGTGGGAGGATTTGAGAGACAGACTGGTGGGGGGGGTGGGAAAGGAATAGCTCACACTAGGCTGGGCTCTGGCCATTTGGGTGGGGTTGGTCAGCCACTGACTATTTGTATTTGAGGATGGGAGGAGACTGGGCTTGGAGGTCTGACTGCTGCAGTGGCATAGCCTTATGGAAGACACCTTGATGGGCTGGTGGCTTGGTTGGGAGTTGCAGAGTGGTCAGAAGTGATGATTGGTAGAGAAAATTTGTAGGCAGAGTGGGGGAGGGGTGGGAGTAGCAGGGGAGAAGGTGGTCTTTATTTGGGAGAGAGTGGGGAGGGGCTCCCCTATGGGGATCGGGTAGTGAGAGAAATACTGTATACTTATTAATAGACTGGTAATAAATAGCAGAGTCCAAGTGACTATAAAAAAAAAAAAAAAAAAAAAAAAAAAAAAAAAAAAAAAAAAAAAAAAAAAAAATAGCTAGATATGAAATATAATCTATCAAATAAAATTAAAATAAAAGAGGCCTTTTTAAGTGGTAAAGTATGTAGAAGACAAGTTATAAGAAATAGAGAGTAAGAGAATAAAGTAGAGAGAGTAAAGGACTCTCAAAAAAAAAAAAAAAAAAAAAAAAAAAAAGCTTAGAGAATATATGTAATATATCTCAAGTAAGGAGCACAGATAGCCTTTTTAAGTAATAAGACATATAGAAGATGAGTTATAAGAAATGAAGAGTGAGAGAATAAAGCAGTAAGAGTAAGAGAATAAAGTAGATAGAGTGAGAGAATAAAGTAGGAAGAGTGAGGGAATGAAGTAGAGAGAGTGAGGGAATAAAGCAGAGAGAGTGAGAGAATAAAACAGAGAGAGTAAAAGCTTCTCAAAAAAAAAAAAAAAAAAGTATAGAGAATATATATAATGCATCTTAAGTAAGGAGTATAGACAGCCTTTTCAAGTAGTGAGGTATATAGAAGATGAGTTGTAAGAAATGAAGAAGTATAGAGAGTAAGAGAATGAAGTGAGAAGAGTGAGGAAATAAAGCAGGAAGAGTGAGAGAATGAAGTAAAGAACATAAAGATCCCTCAAAAAAAGCAAAAAATAGTTATAATAGTACCATAATATTGCCAGATATGGGCACTCATATCAGTATAGAGAATGCAATAGAGTAAAGACAGACACCTTTCTCCACTACAATTCATGTTATACACACTTTTAAAACACACTTTTAAGTCATTTATTGGAGAAAGGAACTAAGACAATATCAACCAGCAAGCAAACCAACATATATACTAGGTCGGGCGGACCTGGGGCCTTCGACTGGCAACATGTTGGGAGAGGGTATAGGCTTGGAATGGGGTTCTTTGGTGACTCAAGTGGACAGGGCAGCTTGGGCAGTAGAGGTGGTACTGGTGGGGGGGCTGGAGGGCAGCAGGGAAGGAGTTTTGCAGACATGCTGAGGACTGGAGGTTGGCTGATGGGAGCTCACAGTGGCCAGGCAGGAGGGAAGGGGAAGCAGAAGGTTGGGGATGCTGGGGGTGCTGGGCCTTCACTGGTGGAAGGTGGGGGAAGTAGAGTAGCTACTGGGGGTAGTGGCGGAACTGCTGATGGAAGCATGACTGGGAATCTGGCAAAAAATTCAGATGTGACAGTTGATGTGGGGGCTGAGCAGATGGGCCTGAAAAGGAAGGGGGATCTGGCCAATGGTGTGATAGGACTGGTGATGGCACTGTTACTCAAGAAATCGATCTTGGAGTTTGTGGCCACCTTGTGCTTCCGGGGCTTGGCAGTGACAGCGAGAATGGTTCTGGAGCTTATTTCGAAGCAGGTGGCTGGAGCAGCCTCGGTGAAGTTCCTGAAGGGGCTAGAGGGGGTTGAGGTGGGCTTTGAGGAGGTGGGCCCACTGGATGAGGCTCTGAAGACTAGAGTGGTAGTTGGGGAAGTAGTAGTCCCCATGGTGTAGTGCTTGAGGTGGGACCCCAGAGTGGTGCAGCTTCTGGTGAGGGGGGTGCTGATGGTGATGAAGGAGGAGACTAGGAGGAGGGTGGAGGAGGTGATGGCCAAGTATGGGGATGTGGTAGACATTGGCTTCCAGATGTGGAAGGGGACAACATTCAGAACAGGTGATGTCAATATCAGGATTCAGCTGGCAGGGAAGGAGGCCACTGGGAAGACGAGTGACTGGTCCTCAGTGCTGATGTGGGGGGCTTTTGTCTGTAAGGTATCAAGGGTGAAAGGGAGTGAAGAGGAGAAGGAGGACTTGTTGGAGGCTCTGGAGGAGTTGAGTAGTACAGTTGAGAGGAGAGTGAAGGCCTGGAGAGTGTTTGAGGAGTTGACATATCTGGAGATTGTATGGGAAGTATATTCACACTGACAAGAGGCAGTGGGAGTAGGCCCAGGGGTACAGGAGGTAGAGGGAGTTATTGGCAAGAATGAAAGGAGGGGCAAAGAAGAAGGTAGATGAGGCTGGGGTGTCTGAGGGTATCAAAGCCAGTGTCTGGGCTAGCAAGGGAGAAGGAGAGGTAGAGGCAGATGAGGAAGGTGCTGAGAAGGTGCTGAGCAAGGACCCTTATACAGATGGCACATTTGAGGTCTGGGAGCAGGATGTGGATGACACCCCCCCCCCCTCTATCTGGAGGGGCCCAGCTGTGAAGAGAGGGACAACAGAGGATGTGCTGATGCAGGGAGCCAGCGAGTGCACTTTGGGGTCTCCAATGTGACAAAAGGGGGCCAGGTGATAGTGATTGGCAAGGACAAGCTGGTGGATGTCCCAGAGGAGGAGTGGGATGAGGCTGCCAGTATGGGAGCTGATACTGCTATGCTGGATGTAGGGTGACTAGGGACTCTAGAAGGGAAGGAGGTGGGGAATGTACTGTGGATGAGCAAGGTAATGGATAACCTTGCAGCTGAGAAGTTGGGAGAGGTGGACCTGTGTGTGATGCCTGAGGAGCATTGGGCAAGGATTCTGCATGGAGATGGGGTGGTGGAGGTGCTGAAGGTGGAGATTCTGGCGATTTTCATGGAGAAGGAGAGATATGAGATTGATCTAGTGAGGGAGGAGGAGCTGGCAGTTGTTGCTGGTGAGCAGGCTGCCTACTGCTGGACAGAGCATTATGGTTTGCAGCTCTAGCAGAAGGCTTGTCTGAAGTACCATGAGGACTTTGAGGAGAAAGAGGATGGAGCAATGGCTGAACTTCTGAGAGGGTTGGAGGTACAGGAAGCTGAGAAGAAAGAACTAGCAGCAGAATGTGACTTGGACTTGACACAGGAGGAGTTGAATGTGGATTTGTAGAGGATGTGGGTGATATATAACACTATTTCTTATAAACAGTACAACCAACATTTTCTCTTTAAATGTGAATGGGTTGAGGGATTCTGGGTGGTGTAAGAACATTTTTACTTGGCTCAAGGGATTAGAGGCTGATCTCTTTTTACTATAGGATATATGGTGTGAGGATGAGGATGATCAGGTGGAGTGGACTAGAGAATGGGGTGGGGCTACTGCTTGGTTTGGCAAAGTGGCAATTCTGGTGAAGAAGGGTAGAAGGGACCTGTGGGGAATCAGAAACTGGGGTGATTGATTGGTCTGGAGAGATTGGAATCGGCCAGGGTGGGAATTGGCGAGGGTTGGCTCCTGTTACTGCTCTGCGGTTAGGAGTGAGAGGATTATGTGGATTGAGGAATTGCTGGAGGCAGGTATTCTCTTAGAGGAAGGAGTCAATATTCTGGGTGGTGATTTTAATATGGTGCAGAATCCACAGTTAGATAGAACTGATGGAGAGAGAAATGCAGGTGGGAGGAGTGGTGGTCTGGAGGTATGGGAGGAGGTGGAGAATCTCAGCTCCCTAGGAGATATGGGCAGAACATGGTGGGGAGATACCAGAGTCTATATGCATTGGGTGAATGAATTAGGTATGAGGATTGACTGAATACTGACTGCCGAATATTGGGGTGCTGATGTTTGGAAGACTTTGGAAGTGGAGTGGTGCCTATGATCTGATCACTGAGGACTGTTGGAGCAGGGGCAGTTTGGGGGGAGTAGAGATGGACCTGGACATTGGTGCCTTAACTTCTCCCTGCTGGCTGAGAAGGAGTTGTGGAACTCATGGGTGGAGGATGTACAGGCGAAGGTCCCTCTTTGGAGGCATGAGGGTTTGTCTGTGGGTGCCCAGTGGATGAGATTGAAGGAGGCAGCAAGGGTTTACTGGAGAGGAGCTGGTAGAGAGGCTGGAAGACAGAGGAGGAGGCGTATACAGTGTGCTTCTAATAGGCTGATGAGATTGCAGATGGAATGGGCAGACTTGCTTTCTTCTGTTGAGATGGATGATTGGAGGTTAGAGCAGGCAAAATTAGAGGTAGTGGAACTGTAATAGGTGTTGAGGGAGGAGGAAGAGACTCATATGTGAGAGATGGCTGCCAGGTTATGGTGGCAGGTGCTAGAGGAGGGGGAGTGGCCTACTAGGTACTTGTCTCAGCTCCTCAAAGCTAGGAGGGTGTAGCATAGGTGAGATGGGATCTTGGATGCTGAGGGAGATATAGTACATGGCACACAACAGATCTTGGGGGTTTTGAAGGAGAGTTGGCAGGGTCTGTAGAGTGAGGAAGAAGGGGGTGTGGAGGAAGAGGCAATTGGTGATGCCCTGGAAGAGTGGGAGCCACCACAGGTAGAGGGATTAGGTGACCTGATCCTACCAGTTCAAGAGGAGGAGATCCAGGGGGTCCTTGCAGCCACTAAGCTTGGCAGAGAAGGATAGGCTACCTTGGGACTTCTGGAAGAAGATGGCCAAGGTCCCTGAAGTGTTAGGAGAGATGGCTGCCCTCTGTGACCATGTTCTTCTAAATGGTGAGTGGGTTGGAGAGCAAGACTTGGAGCTGGTGGCCTTATTGTATAAAGACAAGGAGAGGCAGGAGGACTGGAAGAACTGGAGGCCAATCATGCTTCTGGATATGGACTGGAAGCTGGTAACTAAGGTGATTATTGCCAGGCTACAGAAGGTTGCTCAATAGGTGCTGGGTGAGGAGCAGTAGGGATTTATAGGAGAGAGACTTATCAGAGATGGGACTGCCTAGGTATATGGTATCATCGAAGGGGCCCAGGCTTGCAGAGTAGATGGTAGACTGGTCTTTCTGGACCAGGAGAAGGTCTATGACCATGTTTGGTGGGTTTGACTGGGCAAGATACTGGATAGAATTGGTGTTCCACAAAAGTTTAGGACTTCTATGTTGGCATTGTTGGAGGGTAGTAGGGTAGTGTTAATGTGCAATGGTCACAGGGGTTTGGCATTCCCCTTGGGAAGAGGAGTTCCTCAAGGAGACCCATTGTCTCCTATTCTTTATGCCATTTCACTGGAATCTCTGATGAATAGGATCCATAGAAAGGTGGCTGGACTCTCTATGTATGGCATAGTGTGGAAGGTGGGGGCCTTTGCAGATAATATAGTAGTTGGACTTGGATTGGTGGTAGATGTAGAGATACTTAAGGAAATGGTGGAATGGTATGAGGCACACTCAGGGACAAAGCTCAACTAGCATAAGTGTGAGACAATAGTGTTGGGGAATGGGCTAGTGGGAGGGGATGTCATTGGAACAATTGTCCTTACAGGAGAGGTAGTGAGGTATCTTGGTATCTTCCTCTCTATATATGGATCGGTGTTATCATGAGTATGGTAGGAGAGGAGGGTGGCTGTTTGGGGGGAGGTACTTAGAGGTTGGGGGGGGTGTCACATCTCACTGGCAGGGTGAGTATCAATCTTGAATATATATTGGTTCCCCAAGCTATAGTAGTATGTGGTGTATCACTTGGACTTTCCAGCCTAGGTGGTGAGGAGGCTGGTGAAGCTGGCTAGGGATTGGATTTGGGCAGATAGAAGGTTCCAGATCAGTTGGGATATGCTTGTGGAGCCAGAGATTAGGAGAGGCCTAGGTCTGGTAGACTTCTCTAAGTGGCTACACTGTCTGCAAGCCTGGTGGTTGAAAAGGGCAGTGGAGCTGCAGAGAGGAGGTTGGGTACCACTGATGCAGAAGGTATGGGAGATGAGATTCTCCCCTCAAGAGTCCTCAGGAGATGTAAGCACACAACCTCCAAGCCACAGAAACCACATATCATCCTCTGAACAAGCCACCGAAATCACACATGATCGTCGAATAAACCTGAAAATCACCTGCAAGATCACGAAGCTGAGTCAAACAGAAGTCACAGCGCACAAAGCTGAGTCAATACCAAGTTACAGAATACAAGATTCACACAAATGGAATCTTACCAATCCAGAACAAATGCATATATACCCAGCCCCAAGACGTGTCAAAACAGAGAACCAAAACAAACAACATCTACAACTTCCAAATACACAAACATGACTACCGAGATCTACAACTGCATCCGTGCTGACATTTGGAATGCTATTGTCAACCGAGCCACACCCCCTCTGCCCCTCATGAATATCTACAGCCAAGCACCTCTCTACTTTGTGGAAGCCTGATGGAACACCCTGAACATGCTTAACGAGGCCCACCGGATCGGACAAATCTCAAGCTACTACCAGATCGGCCGCCTCCTAGAAGACATGGTTGAACACCACCATGATACAGACATTACCCAGATATCTCAACACCAGAAGCTCATGGCCCGCAAACACCGAGAGCTCTTCTACGAGTACAGCACCTTTATTCCCTGCCTCCGAGTTACTACCAGTGACATGGTTGCTACCCTGTCCTATGGCCAAATTGACGACATGATACAAGAACTCAACTACAAGTATCTTGAGTACGTTGAAACCACAGACAGAACCTTCCCACACCCCGACAATCACATCCTGCAAATGCCCCAAGTTGGATATGCCATGAAGGATATCTACGATATAATTAACTTCGACAAAGACGAAGCAGAAGACAATGATCCTTCTGATGCCGACATGACCTCAAGCCAAGGATCTCTTCCAACTCTGATCACACCGCCAACTCTGCCGATGAACTTACAACAGTTCATAACCACGTACGAGACTTATTGGAACAATGACCACTGGCATGAATACCAACCTACATTCACCCCCGACTACTTCAACTACAATGAAGAGACCGGAGAATACAACCTGTACCTTCAGACAACCCTCGAGATTGAACTAACCACTCCACCACCCGAGTATGAGTGACATGAACCACAACTGCCAGTATACTACAACCCCGTGACTCATAGTGCTGTAACCTACAGAAGGTACGCAGACAGCGAATCTGATGAAAACGAAGATGATGCACCACTTCTTCGCCCCCCAACACCTTATCCAGCATACAAGACAGATGATGCTATCCTGTGGGATGGAGATGAAGTTCCAATGTATTACTATCTGAGTGAACAAGGAGAAGTAATCCGCGAACCACTTTTCCTAGATGACTACTTCATCAGAGATAAAGCTATTGATGGTGATGTCATCGAAGACTATCCAGACAGTGCCTAAACTGTAAATAGCCTAGCAGTCATAGTATAGTTAGATTAGCCTTGTACGATGTGACTGTGAACTGACTCAGCAGTCAGATGATCTCTTGACATGTCAGATCACACTTGTAATATGTGACTGCATTCTAACTCAGCAAAGCACTTAGTGCTACACTCATATTTAGCATAGTCCAGATAACCCCTCACTAGTATAAATACCCCCTCCCCCAGACCTCAGAATCTCAGACTCGAACACACAAGAACATTCCTGAACACTTCCCCAATATTCCCCACACAACTACTTCTAGTATAGCAATATCATGAATAGCAAATAAACCTATTTAATAACCCACAAACCACTCTTAAGTAAATCCGCCCCCCGTTAGGTCCTACTCCTAACCCCATCACGAAATTTCCTAATTGGGTATTGTCTGCAGCGATATGCCAATTCAACTAAGCTGGTCTTAGTTTCTTGAACTTCCTGAAATACGGAAAATCCTGAACATCCAGAATTAGTCCGAAAAAGGACTTTGGTTGAGATGTCAACCCAATCTTGAAATCAATAAGTGTAGAG
>RBNI01000694.1:0-27806 GCA_003990745.1 Jimgerdemannia flammicorona | reverse complement strand
CTTCTCTCCCAGCCCCAGCCACTGGCCCTCCTCAAATACAAAAAGCCAATGACCTGCCAGTCCAACCCATATTGCTAATACCCACCCTACAGTGAGCCAACTATTACCCACCCCACCCACGAGCCGAGATCTCAAGTCCTCCCAACAACCTCCCTCCTCCACCAGCCTATGCCCTATACCCAGTCAATCCCCTATCTCAGCCCAAAAGTCCCCCAGAACCTCGCACTCTCCTAGCCAATGTTCTGGCATCTGTATATAACCCTCAGCTCTCCCAATATCATAACACTCCTCACAGTCAAATTGTCCACCATCCACCAAATACCCAGTATGGAAATTCAGCATAACATTCCTCTGCAACATTCTCCACCATACCACCCAGAACTTGGGGGGAAGCCACCTCCATATCTCAGCACTCTAAGACCAGATACCAGCCCAGTCCCACTTCTTGCCAATCTCTGCCGCCTGCCAGCCACTTGGCCAAAGATCCTGGCCAAGTTCCTGCTGATACTCTACTCCCTCCCCAATGTCGAATGTAGCAAGAGGAGTACCCCCCAGGAGTAATCTATCCCAGCACCACATATTAGGCCCCCATACTGCCTCCCCCTCATTGCCTTGCCAGCGCAGGCCAATTCGGTGTACTCCCTCAGCCACGCCCCACCAAAAGCCCTTGAACCTCAGTCGCCAAATACCATTCAGCCCCACCAAAGAGAGCAGGTCTCCGGAGGACCCCCGAGGGGATGTTTGCATCTCCTATACCTTCTGCAGCAGAGGTACCCAACCCCTGCCCTGCAATTCCACAGCTCTCCTCAACCACCAGGCTCACAAGCAGTACAGCCTCTTTGGAAAGTCTACTAGTCTCAGACCCCCCCTGACTACCAGTCTCGCAAGAGTATCCCAACTGACCTGAGACCTTCTTCCTGTCCAGATCCAATCCCTAGCCACCTTCATCAGCTTCTTCACTACCTATGCTGGGAAATCGAGGTGATATGCCACATACCACAGTTAGGGGAACCAATATACATTCAGAATAGACACCCACCCTGCTAGAGAGATATGGTGGCCACCCCACTCTCGAAAGGCCTCCCCCCAAATGTTCACCCTACTCTCCCACCACACTCATGGTAAGACAGACCTATATATAGAGAGGAAGATGCCCAGATACCTTACCATCTCTCCAGTAGGGACAATTGTTCCAATGACATCTCCACCCACTAGTCCATTCCCTAGCACTATTGTCTCACACTTGTACCAGTTGAGCTTTGCCCCCGAGTGCGCCTCATACCATTTCACAGTCTCTTGAAGTACCCCTACATCTGCCACAGACCCAAGTCCAACCACCATATCATCAGCAAAGGCCCCCACCTTCCACCCTATACCATATATAGAGAGCCCCGCCATCTTCCGGTGAATCCTATCCATCAATGGCTCCAGTGAAAGGGCATACAGAATAGGAGACAGAGGGTCCCCCTGAGGAACCCCTCTTCCCAAGGAAAACACCCTCCCATAGTGACCATTACACATCAGAGCTGCCCTACTGCTCTCTAACAGACTCAACATAGAGGCCCTAAACCTTGGGGAAACCCCAATTCGGTCTAATACCTTGCCCAGCCACACCCGCCATACTCAGTCGTAGGTCTTCTCCTGGTCCAAAAAGACCAACCTTTCATCCAGGCCACAGGCCCAGGCCCCTTCAATGATACCATGAACCCACGCAGTCCCATCTCTAATAAGTCTGCCCCCAACAAAGCTCTGCTGCTCCTCCCCCAGCACCTGTTGGGCAACTTTCTGCAGCTTAGCAACAATCACCTTAGTCACCAACTTCTGGTCCATGTCCAAAAGCATGATCGGCCTCCAGTTCTTCCAGTTTTCCCTCCTCCCCTTATCTTTGTACAATAGGGCCACCAGCCCAAGATCCTGCTCTCCAACCCACTCACCGCTCTGAAGAACATGGTCACAGAGAGCAGCCATCTCACCCAAGATACCGGGGACATTTACCATCTTCTTCCAGAAGTCCCATGGCAATCCATCCTCCCCTGGTACTGTCCTAAGTTTAGTCGCCACCAGGACACTCTGGATCTCTTCTCCCCACACCAGTAGGATCAAGTCACCCAGTCCAGCCATATGGGGCAGCCTCCACTCTTCTAGCATATCAGCAATCTCCACCTCCTCAGCACCCTCTTCTTCCTCACTCCATAAGCCCTGCCATCTCTCCTTCAAAACCTCTAAGATTTGTTGCATACCATGTACTATGTCCCCATCAGCATCCAGGACCCCATCCCACCAATGCCGCACTCTCCTAGCTTTGAGGAGCCTTGATAAGTACCTAGAGGGCCACTCACCCTCCTCAAGTCCCTGCAACCATAGCCTAGCAGCCATGCCCTGCATATGAGTCTCCTCCTCTTCCCTCAACACCTGTTGTAACTCCACTATCTCCAGTTTCGCCCTCTCGATCCTCCAATCCTCCACCCCTCCAACATTGAGCAAATCTGCCCAATCTATTTGGAGTCTCCTCAGCCTATTGGTAGCACACCTTGTGCATCTCCTTCTTTGCCTCCCAGCCTCTCTACCAGTCCCTCCTCAATAAACCCTTGCAGCCTCTTTCAATCTCATCCAGTGGACAGCCACTGGTAAACCCTCATGCCCCCAGTTAAAAACCTTCACCCAAATGTCCCCCTCTCACAATTCCCACAACCTCTTCTCAGCCAGCAGGGAGGAGTTAAGGTGCCAATGTCCGGGTCCATCTCTACTCCCCCCAAACTGCTCCTGTCCCAACAGTCCCCAGTGATCAGACCATGGGCACCACTCCACTTCTAGTGCCATCCAAACATCCACCCCCCAGCACTCTGCTATCAGAATCCAGTCAATCCTTGTGCCCAAGCCATTCACCCAATGTGTGTAGACCCTGGTATCACCCCACCTTGTTCTGCCCATATCCCCCAAGGAGCTCAATGTCTCCACCTCCTCCCATATGTCCAGACCTCCACTTCTACCTCCAGCACCCCTCTCTCCATCAGTCCTATCTAGATGCTGATCCTGAACCATATTAAAGTCCCCACCAAGCACATCAACCCCTTCCTCCAAGAGAATACCCTCCTCCAGCAGCCCCCCAATCCATGCAATCCTCTCACCCCTAGCTGCAGGGCAGTAACAAGAGCCCACCTTCACCGATTCCCACCCTGGCCGATGCCAATCTCCCCAGACCAATCGATCACCCCAGCTCCTGATTCCCCTCAAGTCACCTCTACCCTTCCTCACCAAAATTGCTACCTTTTCAAACCAAGCAGTAGCCCCACCCCATTCCCTAGTCCACTCTATCTGATCATCCTCATCCTCACAATGAATATCCTGTAGTAAAAAGAGATCAGCCTCCAATCCCTTGAGCCAAGTAAAAATGTTCTTATGCCGCCCAGAGCCCCTTAACCCATTCACATTCAAGGAGAAAATGTTGGTTGTACTGTTCATAAGGAATAATATTATATTGTGGCCCCATCCTCTACAAATCCACATTCCACTCCTCCTGTACCACATCCAAGTCATGTTCAGCCACCAGTTCCCTCTCCCCTGCTTCCTGTGCCGCCAAAGCTCCCAGAAGTTCTACTATTGCCCCATCTTCATGCTCCTCAAATTCCTCGCGATACTCCAGACAGGCCTCCTACCAGAGCTGCAAACCATGACACTCTGCCCAGCAGTATACTGCCCTTTCACCAGCAACCACCCCCAGCTCTGCCTTCCTCACCTCATCAACCTCATACCCCTCCTCCTCCATGAAGATACCCAGAATCTCTACCTTCAGTGCCTCTACCATTCCATCACCACATAGAATCCTTGCCCAATGCTCCTCTGGCATCACCTGTAGGTCCACTTCTCCCAAGGCATCCGCTGTAAGGTTATCCATCACCTTGCGCATCCACAATAGGTTCCCCACCTCCTTCCCTCCTGGAGTCCCCAGCTGCCCTGCATCCAGCATTGTAGTGTCAGCTTCTACACTGGCAGCCTCATCCCACTCCTCCTCAGGGACATCCACCAGCTCGTCTTCACCAACCGCCACCACCTGACCCCCTTGCCCCACATCAGGGACCCCAAAGTGCACCTGCTGGGCCCCCTGCATCCGCATATCCTCCGCTGGCCCTCTCTTCCCAATGGGGCCCCTCCTGATAAGTGGGGGAGGGGTGGCATCCAACTCCAGCTCCCACACTTCAAAGATACCATCAGCAAATGGGTTCTTGTCCAGCATCCCTCCAGTCCCTGCCTCCTTCACCCCCACCTCCTCTCCTCCATTACCAGCTCAAACACTGGCCTTAGCACCCTCAGGCTCCTCAGCTCCAACTGACTTCTTCATCACCCCTCCAGTCATGCCTGCCAACAGCTCCCTCTGCCTCTTGCATCCCTGGGCCCGCTCCCACTGCTTCTTATCCATACAGATATGCTTCTCGCCCACAACCTCCAGATGCATCGACTTCTCATACAGTTTCCAGGCCACCACTCTCCTCTCCACAGCACCACTCAGCTCCTCCAGTGCCTCCAATAGGTCCTCCTCCTCCTCTTCACTCCCTTTCACCCTTGACACCTTGCAGACAATGACCCCCCACATCAGCACCAAGGGCCAGTCACTTGCCTTCCCCATGGCCTCCTTTCCCGCCAGCTGAATCCTGACATCAACATTGCCAGTCCTGATCATAGTCCCCTTCCACACCTGAAATCTGATATCCACCACATCTCCATACTCAATCATCACCTCCTCCACCCTCTTCCTAGTCTCCTTCTTAGTCACAGTGGGCACCCCCTTCACCTAAAGCTGCACCACCCTGGGGTCCCATCATAAGCACCACACCATGGGGACCACCACCTCCCCAACCACAACTCCATTCTTCAGTGCCTCATCCAGTGGACCAGCCTCTTCAAAGCCCACCTCGACCCCCTCCAGCCCCTTCAAGAACTTCACTGAAGCCGCCCCAGCCACCTGCTTCGAGACAAGCCCCAGAACCATCCTTGCCATCACCACCAAGCCCCAGAAGCACAAAGTTACTGCAAACTCTAAAATCGACTTCTTGAGTAATGGGGTCACTGCCAACCCCATTACACCATCCGCCAGGTCCCCCTTCCACATCGGGAACCCCTGCCCCCCTTGGCCATCAGCCGTTATATCTCTTTTTCTCTCCAGATTCGCTGTCACACCACCATCAGTAGTCCCGCCACTACCCACAGTAGGCCCTCCACTTCCCCCACTTCCCACCAGCGAAGGCCCAGCTCCCCCAGCATCCTCAGCCTTTTGCTTCCCCTTTCCACCAGCCTGATCCCTTCGGGCTCCCATCGGCCAACCCCCAGTCCTCAGCATATCCGCAAAGCTCTGCCCCTGCTGCCCTCCAACCCCCCCACCAGTGCCACCTCCACTACCCAAGCTACCCAATCCACTTGAGCCACTGAAAGACCCCATCCCCAGCCCATGTCTCCTCCCAACATGCTGCCAGTCAAAAGCCCCAGGTCCACTCGATCTGGTACACACCTCGGCTTGCTTGCTGCTCGACATTTTCTTAGTATCTTTCTCCAATAAACGACTTGAAAGTATGTTGTAAAAGTGTGTATAACGCAAATTGTAGTGGAGAAAAAAGATGTACTAGCAATGATGTCATCAATAATGATATCATCAAAGACTAACCAGACAGCATCTAAATCTATAAATAGCTTAGCAGTCATAGCATAGTTAGATTAGCCTTATAAGATATGACTGTAAACTGACTCAGTAGTCCAACAATCTCTTGATATGTCAGATCACTCTTATATTATATAACTACATTCTGACTCAGCAAGGCACTATGTAAGCATACAACCTCCAAGCTACAGAATCACACATCACCCTCTGAACAAGCCACTGAAATCACATGCAACCTCTGAACAAATCTGGAAATCACTTGCAAGATCACGAAGCTGAGTCAAACTGAAGTCACAGTGCACAAAGCTGAGTCAATATGAAGTCATGGAATATAAGATTCATACAAATGAAATCTTACCAATCAGGACCAAATGCATATATACCGAGCATCGAGATACATCGAAACAGAGAACCAAAACAAACAACAAACCACAACTTCTGAATATACACAACATGACCACTGAGATCTACAACTGCATCTGCACTGATATTTGGAATGCCATTGTCAATCAAGCTACACCCCCTCTGCCCCTCATGAATATCCATAGCCTGGCACTCCTCTATTTTGTGGAAGCCTGATGGAACACTCTGAATATACTCAATGAGGCCCACTGAATCAGACAAATCTCAAGCTACTACTAGATCAGCCACCTCCTAGAAGATATGGTTGAACATCACCACAATACAGACATTACCCAGATGTCTCAATACCAGAAGTTCGTTGCCCGCAAATACAGAGAACTCTTCTATGAGTATAGCACCTTTATTCCCTGCCTCCGAGTTACTACCAGCAAAATGATTGCCACTCTGTCCTATGGCCAAATCAACAACATGATACAAAAACTCAACTACAAGTATCTCAAGTACAGACAGAACCTTCCCGCACCCCAATAACCACATCCTGCAAATGCCTCAAGTTGGATATGTCATAAAAGACATTTATGATATAATCCACTTCGATGAAGACAAAGCAGAAGACAATGATCCCTCTGATGCTGACATGACCTCAAGCCAAGGATCCCTGCCAACTCTGATCACTCCACCAACATTGCTGATGAACTTACAACAGTTCATAACCACTTACAAGACCTATTGGGATAATGACTACTGGTATGAATACCAACCAGTATTCACCCCCGATTACTTCAATTATAATGAAGAGACCAGAGAACACAACCTGTACCTCCAGACAACTCTCGAGACTGAACCAACAACTCCATCACCTGAGTACG
Organism: Jimgerdemannia flammicorona; assembly: GCA_003990745.1. NCBI lineage: Eukaryota > Fungi > Mucoromycota > Endogonomycetes > Endogonales > Endogonaceae > Jimgerdemannia > Jimgerdemannia flammicorona. The sequence continues at coordinate 20,924 of RBNI01000694.1, read as the reverse complement.
AGCAACATGAACCATAGCTGCCAGCTTACTACAACCCTGTGACTCATAGTGCTGTAACCTATAGAAGGTATGCAGACAGCGAATCTGATGAAAGTGAAGACAATGTACCCCTCCTTCACCCACCAACACCTTACCCAGCATACAAGACAGATGATGCTATCCTGTGAGACAGAGATGAAGTTCCAATGTATTATTATCTCAGCCAACAAGGAGAAGTAATCTGCGAACCACTCTTCCTAGATGACTACTTCATCAAAGATGATGCAATCGATAGTGATATCATCGAAGACTACCCAGATAGCATCTAAACCTATAAATAGCTTAGCAGTCATAGTATAGTTAGATTAGCCTTGTACAATGTAACTGTAAACTGACTCAGCAGTCAGACGATCTCTTGATATATCAGATCACACTTGTACTACATAACTACATTCTGACTCAGCAAGGCACTTAGTGCTACATCCATATCTAGCATAGTCCAGATAGCCCCTCACTAGTATAAATACCCCCTCCCCCAGACCTCAGAATCTCAGACCTGAATAATCTAAATACAACTCCTGAGCACTTCCACACAATATCCCTTTACACAACTACTCCTAGTATAGCAATATCATAAATAGTGAATAAACCTATTTAATAACCCACAAACCACTTTTAAGTAAATCTGCTCCCCATTAGATCCCACTCCTAACCCCATCATGAAATTTCCTAATTGGGTATTGTCTGTAGTGATATGCCAATTCAACTAAGCTGGTCTTAGTTTCTCAAACTTCCTGAAATATGGAAAATCCTGAACATCCAGAACTAGTCCGAAAAAGGACTTTGGTTGAGATGTCAACCCAATCTTGAAATCAATAAGTATAGAGGATGTACTCCATATGAAATTGATCTTGACCATAAGAAAATGGTCTTCCAGAATATCCAGAACTTCCAGAAAAACCTTCCAGAACTATGTAATGGTTACTCTAAAAAGCAACCCTCTTACAACTTAGTAGCAGTGGTTTACAATTAAATTCCGCTTCAAGATGCTTCCTCACCCCACTACAAACCCTTCTGTGAATTCCTACAAGTTGGTATAAAGCCCAACCTCTGAACTGGAATTTATCCTGAACTATCTGACAATCTGGAGAGAATTGAACCTGATATACAAGAACAATTTGACCTCCATACCTGCAACAAGTGGGACAAACTTCATTCAAAGAAAGAAGTACTCTGATTAAACTAGCAAATAGGCAAAACCCTATTCACCAAACTCCTTGCACTATACCCAGCAAGTCAAGACAAAGAAGGTCTTATTGAAGCCTTCTTTACTCTTCTCAACAAGAGTTTTGTTAGCTCCACAAATCTGAGCGACTTAGGACAACCAGCAGCAGTCTTTCTAGCCTTAGTTCCTCATGAAGCCCAAGCCTCTGTAGCCAAGTGGCTCAACTCTACCAACTTTCACCATTCCAGGACTAAGACTGCATTATACTACCAATTCCAGAACAGCAAGGCCTGCCATATTCTTAAGGAAGAAGTAAGAGAAACCCTTCATCAACTACCTGACCCCAAACCAGAAGCAGGCCCTGCTATAGCCCTACCCAAATCTGAAACCAACACTGAACCAGAACTTGACTTTGAATTAAGTCCATCTGAAATCAGATATACAACTGATTCTGTCTACTTTGACGCTGAGCAAATCCAAACACATAGAGACCAAACCAAAGAGAAGGAGGAGTATCTCAGTGAATTCAATCCCAGATACACCACCAAAGGAGATGCACCTCCATCAGACCAGAATACACCTATACAGTAACAGACAGCTATCTATCAAGCCCTTACTCCAGACCCACAACCACTACTCTAGCAACTTACACAGACTCAAAGAACACCCTCACATTCTGCACCAGTACCTCAAGTAGTACCAGTAACACCACTACCAGCAGCCCAACTACCTCCAGTAAACAACATAGTAAATCAACAGATTCTAGACCTCACAGCCCAGGTAGCCATAATGGCAGCAACCATTACTGCCTTAGCTGAACAGATCTGATCCACCAAAAATCTGAGCCTACCTACCTTCAATGGTACTGCACAAAAAGTCCAAAGCTTTATTAGTATAGTTGATATCAACTTCGAAGTCAATCAATGGACTAATGAGCAAGTCGCTGACCGCATTCTAACAAACAATCAAGACCACACTCTGGAACAACTCTTTGCAACTACTATAGCCTATGTCCACCAAGTTGTTATATTCTTCCAAGGACCTGCCAAAAAATAGTGGTGAACTCTTTCCGAAAAACCCCTCACATGGGATACCTGATCTGCAGTAGTTACTCAGAATGCAGCAAACAATGCCCCAGGATATGGAGCCCATCCTGCAGCCCCTGGACTCAAACAACTCATGATTGCTTAATACTGCAGTGAAACCATGATTGCTGAATCCCAAGTAAAACTCCACAACCTCAAATTTGATGTACATGGCAAAGAAGAATTTGAAACCTTCTATACAAAACTTGAGTCACTCCTGAACACTATTGGCCTAGAATATATTACCAATGATGAAGCATGAAATGGTACAAGAGCAGACCATTTATTTGATGCCCCACCTGAATGGCTTACTAGAAAAATCCGAGAACAAGGCTGCCCAGTTGGTTGCAATCACCAACAATGGTGCCTGGCAAGAATCAAGACCATGGTCAAGCAAATCCTAACAGCTGGACCAATTCTACCCTGAAGACAATTCAATAACAAGGAAAAGACTTGGACTAAGAAAGAGAAACCCAAGCATGAAGCATCCTGAGCTCCCTCAACATCCACTTCGTAGACACTCAGAAATCATGAACCCACCCAGCCAAGTACCTTCAAGAAACTCACTGAAGGAGAAAGGAATAAACTTCGAAGAAGCGGAGCATGCTTCTATTGTTGAAAGACAGGACACATGACCAGTGCCTGCCCCAACCAAAAACCCCAAACAGCAACATGAGCAACTGTTACTACTCTGCACCACCTCAACAACCTGACCACCAGAATACTAGACTTTGTTAAGTTAAGACAAACTGCTAAGGCTCCAACCAAAGAAAGTCAAAAAGCAGCTGGATATGACCTGTATACTGCCGAAGAAGCTACAGTTTCCAATGAGAAGTCAAGCAAGTCTATATAGGAATCAGCATCCAAATTCCTGAAGGACATGTTGGAAGAATATGCTGTCACAGTAGCCTAGTACTGAAAGAACTCTCAGTAGAAGGAGGAGTCATTGATGAGGATTACACAGGCGAAATTATTGTCCTCATCCAAAACCATAGTTGGATACCCTTCAAGATCCCCATTGGTTTCTGCATTGCTCAGATCCTATTCGAAAAAATCAAGTTGATCCTGACAGTCAAGGAAGTCCCTGAACTACTGCCTACTATCTGAGGATCGAAAGGATTTGGTTCATCAAACAAAGCCCCAGCCCAACCTACCATAACAATTCTACAAGAAAATCGAAGATGGATATGTACCAAGTGACTGATGCCCCCATGGTATTGGAATGTACTCTTCCTGAATGATTGATGATTGCTTCTCTTGTGTCAATAAACTGGCTCAAAGAAGAACTAATAGAAGGAAAGCTCCTATAACTGAAATCACCACCATTGGATCAGACAAACTACTTACACTTAAAGCTTTTGTCAACTGAGCACCTGTTAAGATTATGATAGACAGTGGTACCTCAGACAACTCATCAATGAATAAACAGCCAACAGACTCAAGGTATTCACCTCTCTGGTACAACAAACTCAAGCAGTTGCCACAGCTGATGGAACCTCACATGTCATTAGCAAGGAAGTCTGCAATCTACCCTTCCGAATTGGTGACTACTGAGTACATGTTACTCTCCAAATCATACCACTTCTTAATAATGAGATCATTCTTGGAACCCCATGGTTGAAACAAGAAAACCTCATGATTGATTGGGTAAACCATTCTCTGACTATCAAGAAAGGACACCACAACTTCAAGCTGCAAGGCAAAAAAGACCCACTCAACTCTAGCAAACCTGGACCAAAGATCACCCATATCAATAAGCTACAACTCAAGAAATTGGCCAAGAAATGCCCTCTTTTTGCCATCTCCATCTGCCCATCCAAAGGAGAACCCGAGAACCCTGAAGAAGACTTTTCCAAAGTTGATAGCCATGTCAGACCACTACTCCAGAAATTCCAAGACATATTTCCGAAAAAGCTTCTGAAAGACCTACCTCCTAAATGAGCAGTAGACCATGCCATCAAGACCATTCCTGATGCCAAGCCAGCCTTCAAGTCAATCTACCACATGTCGCCAAGAGAAATTGATGCACTCAAGAAGGAAATCAATGAACTCCTAGAACAAGGATTCATCAGACCCAGTATATCACTCTATAGTATACCAGTCCTCTTTGTTGTCAAAAAAGGAGAAGACTTACGAATATATATTGATTACCATAACCTCAATGAACAGACTATCAAGAACTGTTGCCCACTACTGAGAATTGATGAAATATTCAATAGACTCACTAACCCACAGTTCATAAGCTCTTTTGACCTGTAAAATAGCTACTGGCAAATTGCCATGAAAGAAGAAGACATCTACAAGACAGTCTTCCGAACCCGCTATGAACACTTTGAGTTCCTGGTTATGCCCTTTGGCTTAACTAATGCTCCTGCAACCTTCCAGATACTGATGAATACCATTCTGCACCCATACCTGGACAAATTCATTATTGTCTATATTGACAACATCCTAGTCTTCAGCAAAACCCTGGAGAAACATCTCGAATACCTTGAACTAGTACTACTGAAACTCTGAGAAAACCGACTCTTTGCAAAACTCAGTAAGTATGAATTCCTTCTGAAAGAAATTCAATTCCTTGGACACATTGTCACCCCAAATGGAATTAAAGTAGACCCCAGCAAAATCTCTGCAATCAAAGATTGGTCCAGACCCAAGAAACTGAAAGATCTCCAGTTATTCCTGGGATTAGCAAACTATTACAGATGATTCGTCGCCAACTTCACCAAATTGCTACTGCTCTTACCCAAATGACCAAGCACAACAAGAAAGGAGAACAGCCCTGGATCATGAAACAAGAAAAGGACTTCAACAATCTTGTAAATTGGGGACCTGAACAAGATACAGCCTTTCAAGCACTAAAAGATGCCCTGATAACTACTCTAGTACTTCAAGCAGCAAACCCTGCCCTACTATATAAAGTTACTACTGATGCCTCTAATCTAGCCCTTGGAGCTGTGCTTATGCAAGAAGGACACCCTGTAGCCTATCACTCCCACAAGTTCAATGATGCTGAAATCAACTATGCAACCCATGAGAAGGAAATGTTAGTCATCATTGACACTCTGATCAAATGGCAACCCTACCTAGAAGGAGCACACTTCACAGTATTGACTGACCACAAGTCATTAGTCAATATCAAGACCCAGGCTACCCTTTTCTGAAAGCAAGCCAGATGGATGAAAGTCCTCACCAACTTTGACTATAAAATCCAGTATCGCCCTGGTAAGGAAAATATTGTTGCCAATGCAATCTCCAGACCACCAATTGAAGAAGTTATCCAAACTCTCACCTTGGTTACCAATACTATCATGGAACAAATTATTGTAGCATGTGCTGATAATAAGGAAGCTCAAGCACTCCAAGAAATTCTAAACAGTGATGATGCTAACAAGTATACCCATTACAACCAATACCAACTCAAGGATAATGCAATCTACTACAAGGACAGATTGTATATTCCAAACAACTGAGACCTCCAAAGGACTATTCTATTTGAATATCATGATGCACCTACAGCTGGACATTTAGGATTTGACAAATGCTATGAAGTTATTTCCCAAAACTTCTATTGGCCCTGCATGGCAGATCAGCTTAAGACCTATATTACTTCCTGTGATGCCTGCCAATGCAACAAGTCCTCAACACTAGCAAAACCTGGTCTACTCCACCCTATCTTGGTACCATCTGCTAATTGGGAATAAATTTTTATGGATTTCATTGTACAACTACCCCGAACTAAGAACAGAAAAGATGCAATTGTTGTCTTTGTGGACTATCTCAGCAAACAAGCCCACTTGTGCCAACTACTACCACTGCAACAGTACCAGACATAGCTACACTCTTGTTTGACAACATCTTCTACTATCATAGTCTTCCTAAGATCATTGTTAGTGACCGAGACCTGAAATTCACTAGCCATTTTTGAAAAGCCCTCCATGCATACCTTGGAACAAAACTTGTACTATCTACAGCCTTCCACCCTGAAACTGATAGCCAAACTGAAAGAATGAACTGAACTCTAGAACAAATACTAAGGAACTATGTTTCTTACAGACAAGATGATTGGCATGAATACCTCACCACAGTTGAGTTTGCCTATAACAACAGCAAGCAAGCCTCTCTTGGAATGACCCCATTCTTCACCAATACTGGACAAAACCCAAACACTTCTCTGACACTCATCTGAACCACTGAAGAACTCTCTACAGTTGAAGCTGTTGAAGAATTCCTGCTCCAAATGTGCAATCTAAGCCAGATTGCCATTGAGAATTTATCATGAGTTCAAGAACAACAGTCATAGTATATTAACCAACACTGCTGAGAAGAAATCTTTGATATTGGAGAAAAAGTTCTACTAGACATCCGAGGATACTGAGTTGAAAACCTCAAGCACAGACCATCTACAAAGCTGAACAGCAAGTTCATAGGACCATTTGAAGTCATTGCACAAGTCTCTCTAACCTCCTACAAATTGGTGCTACCAGACACTATTAAGATTCACCCAGTCTTCAATGTTCAATATCTCAAGCAATACAATGAAAATGATGATGAGCTATTCCTGAACTGAACAACTGAACCACCTGCACCTATCATTATTAATGATTAAGAAGAGTACAAAGTTGAACAAATCCTCAACAAACATGGCCACAAGAACCACCCCGAGTACCTTGTTAAATGGAAAGGTTACCCGATCCATGAAGTAACATGGGAACCCAAGACTAACCTCCAGAATGCTACTGACTTAGTTCAGGAATATGATTCCTTGAACAACTGAACCCTGAATACTCTGACATCTATCAGTACATACTATATATTATCATTCTGAACACTATAATTATCACAAATAAAATCAAGAACTCAGCAAGTCAAGACAAAATAATACCAACCCTCAGAAAAAATAGCAAAACTCAAAGTAAGCCTATTCTCCCCATACCACTGGTGAGAAATGAGGCATAGGCATTTAAGAAGATTTCTTAGAGGAAATTCTCCAGCAGTAAATGACATCAGAATCACTTCTGGTACATGGCATCGAATACATGACCCTTTAATGTGTGAATCCAATGTATTAAGCAACTGTACTACAAGTATGTCACTTTCTGAAAAAATGAACTTTACCAGACTTTTGACCTCCCAAATGGTGTAACAATACTAGAACAAATTGGAAGGCTCTGACAAGGACATCGAAAGCTAAGAAGGGGAGAGTTGTAAGCACACAACCTCTAAGCCACAGAATCACACATCACCCTCTGAACAAGCCACTGAAATCACACACGACCTCCAAACAAATCTAGAAATCATCTACAAGATCATGAAGCTGAGTCAAACTGAAGTCACAGCACACAAAGCTAAGTCAATATGAAGTCACAGAACATAAGATTCACATAAAAGAAATCTTACCAATCAGGACCAAATGCATATATACTGAGCATCAAGACATATCAAAACAGAGAACTAAAACAAACAACAAACCACAACTTCTGAACATACACAACATGACTACTGAGATCTACAACTGCATCTGCGCTGACATTTGGAATGCCATTGTCAATCGAGCCACACCCCCTCTGCCCCTCATGAATATCCATAGCCTGGTACCCCTCTATTTCATGGAAGCCTGATGGAATGCTCTGAACATACTCAATGAGATCCACCGAATTGGACAAATCTCAAGCTACTACCAGATCAGCTGCCTCCTAGAAGACATGGTTGAATACCACTACAATACAGACATTACTCAGATATCTCAACATCAGAAGCTCATTGCCCACAAACACAGTGAACTCTTCTACAAGTATAGCATCTTTATTCCCTGCCTCTGAGTTACTACCAGTGAAATGATTGCCACTCTGTCCTATGGCCAAATCAATGACATAATATAAGAACTCAACCACAAGTACCTCGAGTACATTAAAACTACAGACAAAACCTTCCCACACCCCAATGACTACATCCTGCAAATGCCCTAAGTTGGATATGCCATAAAAGACGTTTATAATATAATCCACTTCGATGAAGATGAAGCAGAAGACAATGATCCCTCTGATACTGAAATGACCTCAAGCCAAGGATCCCTGCCAACTCTGATCACTCTGCCAATATTACCAATGAACTTACAACAGTTCATAACCACTTACGAGACCTATTGGGACAATGACCACTGGCACGAATACCAACCTGTGTTCACCTCTGATTACTTCAATTACAATGAAGAGACTGGAGAACACAATCTGTACCTCCAGACAACCCTCAAGACTGAACTAACAACTCTACCACCTGAGTACGAGCAATATGAACTACAGTTGCCAGCTTACTACAACCCCATAACTCATAGTGCTGTAACCTATAGAAGGTACACAGATAGCAAATCTGATGAAAGTAAAGACAATGCACCCCTCCTTCACCCACCAACATCTTATCTAGCATACGAGATAGATGATGCTATCCTGTAGGACGGTGATGAAGTCCCAATGTATTATTACCTCAGCAAACAAGGAGAAGTAATTCGCAAACCACTCTTTCTAGATGACTACTTCATTAGAAATGATACAATCGATGGTAATGTCATCAAAGACTACCCAGACAGCATCTAAACCTATAAATAGCTTAGTAGTCATAGTAGTTAGATTAGCCTTGTACGATGTAACTGTGAACTGACTCAGTAGTCAGACAATCTCTTGATATATCAGATCACACTTGTACTATGTGACTGCATTCTGACTCAGCAAGGCACTTAGTGCTACATCCATATCCAGATAGCTCCTCACTAATATAAATACCCCCTCCCCCAGACCTCAGAATCTCAGACTTGAAGACTTGAACACTTGAACAATCTGAACACAACTCCTGAGCACTTCCCCACAATATCCCTTTATACAACTACTTCTAGTATAGTAATATCATGAATAGCAAATAAACCTATTTAATAACCCACAAACTACTCTTAAGTAAATCTGCTCTCCGTTAGGTCCTACTCCTAACCCTGTCACAAAATTTCCTAATTGGGTATTGTCTGCAGTGATACGCCAATTCAATTAAGCTGGTCTTAGTTTCTTAAACTTCCTGAAATCGGAATATCCTGAACATCCAGAACTAGTCCAAAAAAGGACTTTGGTTGAGACGTCAATCCATTCTTGAAATCAATAAGCATAGAGGACGTACTCCATATGAAATTGATCTTAACCATAAGAAAACAGTCTTCTAGAATATCCAGAACTTCCAGAAAACCCTTCCAGAACTATGTAATGGTTACTCTAAAAAGTAACCCTCTTACAGCAAATCTGATAAAAGTGAAGACGATATACCACGAGACAGATGATGCTATTCTGTAGGATGGTGATGAAGTTCCAATATATTATTATCTCAGCAAACAAGGAGAAGTAATCTGCAAACCACTCTTCCTAGATGACTACTTCATCAGAGATAATATTATCAATGGTGATATTATCGAAGACTACCTAGACAGCATCTAAACCTATAAATATCTTAGCAGTCATAGTATAGTTAGAGTAGCCTTATATGACATGACTGTAAACTGACTCAGCAGTCAGACAATCTCTTGACATATCAGATCACACTTATACTATATGACTATATTCCAACTCAGTAAGGCACTAAGTACTATATCCATATCTAGTATAGTCCAGATAGCCCCTCACTAGTATAAATACCCCCTCCCCCAGACCTCAGAATCTCAGACTCAAACACACAAGAATATTTCTGAATACTTCTTCACAATATTCCTTTACATAACTACTCCTAATATAGCAATATCATGAATAGCGAATAAATCTATTTAATAACCCACAAACCACTCTTAAGTAAATCTGCTCCCCATTAGATCTCACTCCTAACCCCATCACGAAATTTCCTAATTGGGTATTGTCTGCAGTGATACGCCAATTCAGCTAAGCTGGTCTTAATTTCTTAAACTTTCTGAAATACAGAAAATCCTGAACATCCAGAACTAGTCTGAAAAAGGACTTTAGTTGAGATGTCACCCCAATCTTGAAATCAATAAGCATAGAGGATGTACTCTATACGAAATTGATCTTGACCTTAAGAAAATGGTCTTCCAGAATATCCAGAACTTCCAGAAAACCCTTTCAGAACTATGTAACAGTTATCCTAAAAAGCAACTCTCTAACAACTTGATAGCAGTGGTTTATAATCCAATTCCACTTCAAGATGCTTCCTCACCCCGCTACAAACCCCTCTGAGAATTCCTACAAGTTGGTATAAAGTCCAACCTCTGAACTGGAATTTATTCTGAATGATCTGACAATCTGGAGAGAATTGAACCTGACATACAAGGACAATTTGATCTCCACATCTGCAATAAGTGGGACAAACTTCATTCAAAGAAAGAAGTACTCTGATTAAACCAGCAAATAGGTGAAACTCTATTCACTGAACTCCTTGCACTATACCCAGCAAGTCAAGATGAAGAAGGTCTTATTGAAGCCTTCTTTACTCTTCTTAACAAGAGTTTTGTTAGCTCTACAAATTCGAGTGACCTAGGATAACCATCAGTAGTCTTTCTAGCCTTAGTTCCTCATGAAGCCCAAGTCTCTGTAGCCAAGTAGCTCAACTCTACCAACTTTCACCATACCAGGACCAAGACTGCATTATACTATCAATTCCAGAACAGCAAGGCCTACCATATTCTTTAAGAAGAAGCAAGAGAAACCCTTCAGCAACTACCTGACCCCGAATCAGAAGCAGACCCTGCTACAGCCCTACCTAAACTAGACACTAATACCGAACCTGAACTTGACCTTGAATTAAGTCTATCTGAAATCAGATATACTACTGATTCTGTCTACTTTGACACTGAGCAAACCCAATTACATGGGGACTAAACCGAAGAGAAGAAGGAGTATCTCAGTGAATTTGATCCTGGATACACTACCAAAGGAGATGCATCTCCATCAGGACAGAATATACCTACACAGTAACAAACAGCTATCTATCAAGCCCTTACTCCAGATCTACAACTATTACTCCAGCAACTTATACAGACCCAAAGAACACCCTCACACTCTGCACCAGTACCTCAAGTAGTACCAGTAACACTACTACCAGCAGTCCAACTACCTCCAGTAAACAATATGGCAAACCAACAGATTCTAGACCTCACAGCCCAGTAGCCATAATGATAGCAACCATTACTGCCTTAGCTGAACAGACCCAACCAACCAAAAATCTGAGCCTACCAATTTTCAATAGTACTGCACAAGAAGTCCAAAGCTTCATTAGTATAGTTGATATCAACTTCAAAGCCAATCAATGGACCAATGAGTGAGTTGCTGACTACATTCTGACAAACAATCAAGACCACACTCTGGAACAACTCTTTGCTACCACTACAGCCTATATCCACCAAGTTGTTACATTCTTCCAAGGACCCACCAAAGAATGGTGGCAAACCCTTCCTGAAAAACCCCTTATATGGGACACCCAACTTGCAGTAGTTGCTCAGAATGTAGCAAATAATGCTCCAGGATATGGAGCCCATCCTGCAGCCCCTGGACTCAAACAACTCATGATTACTCAATACTGCAGTAAAACCATGATTGCCGAATCTTGAGTAAAACTCTGCAACCTCAAATTCAATATACATAGCAAAGAAGAATTTGAAACCTTCTGTATAAAACTCAAGTCACTCCTGAATACTGTTGGCCTAGGATATATTGTCAATGATGAAGCATGAAATGATACAAGAGCAGACCACCTATTCGATGTACTACCCAAATGGCTTATTAGAAAAATCTGAGAACAAGGCTGTCCAGTTGGTTGTGATCACCAATAATGGTATCTGGCAAGAGTCAAGACTATAGTCAAGCAAATCCTAACAGCTGGACCAACTCTGCCCCAAAGACAATTCAACAACAAGGAAAAGACTTTGACCAAGAAAGAAGAATCCAAGCATGAAGCATCCTGAGCTCCCTCAACATCCACTTCATAGACACTCAGAAATCATGAATCCACCCAGCTGAGTATCTTCAAGAAACTCACTGAAGGAGAAAGGAATGAACTTTGAAGAAGCAGAGCATGCTTCTATTACCAAAAGACAGGACACATAGCCAGTACCTGCCCTAACTGAAAACCCCAAACAACAATATGAGCAACTGTTACTACTCTGCACCATCTCAATAACCTGACCACCAGAACACTAGACTTTGTCAAGTTAAGACAAACTTCTAAGGCCCCAACCAAAGGAAGTCAAAAAGCAGCTGGATATGACCTGTATGCCACTGAAGAAGCTATAGTCTCCAACTGAGAAGTCAAGCAAGTCTATACAGGAATCAGTATTCAAATCCCTGAAGGACATGTTGGAAGAATATGCTGTCGCAGCAGCCTAGCATTGAAAGGACTCTCAGTAGAAGGAGGAGTTATTGACAAGGATTACACAGGCAAAATTATTGTCCTCATCTGAAACCATAGTTGGACACTCTTCAAGATTCTCATTGGATTCTGCATTGCCCAGATCCTATTCGAAAAAATTGAGTCAACTTTGACAGTCAAGGAAGTCTCCAAGCTACTATCTACCATCCAAGGATCCAAAGGATTTGGTTCATCAACAAAGGCCCCAGTCCAACTTACCATGAACAAAAAAGAACAATTCTACAAGAAAATTGAAGATGGATATATACCAAGTGGCCGATGCCCCCATGGTGTTGGAATGTACTCTTTCTGAATAATTGATGATTGCTTCTCTTGTGTCAACAAATTGGCTCAAAGAAGAACCAGCAGAAGGAAAGCTCCTATAACCGAAATCACCACCATTAAATCAGACAAACTGCTTACACTCCAAGCTTTTATCAACTGAGCACCTGTTAAGATTATGATAAATAGTGGTGCCTCAGGATAAAGAAACAGCCAATAGACTCAAGGTTTTCACCTCTCTGGTACAACAAATATAAGCAGTTGCCACAGCTGATGGAACCTTACATATCATTAGCAAGGAAGTCCACAATCTACCCTTCTGAATTGGTGACTACCAAGTACATATTACTCTCCAGATTGTACTACTTCCTGACAATGAGATCATTCTTGGAACTCCATGGTTAAAACAAGAAAACCCCATGATTGATTGGGTAAACCATTCTCTGACCATCAAGAAAGGATGCCACAACTTCAAGCTACAAGGCAAAAAGGACCCACTCAACTCTAGTGACCCTGGACCAAAGATCACTCATATCAATAAGCTACAACTCAAGAAATTAGCCAAGAAATGCCCTCTCTTTGCCATCTCTATCTGCCCATCCAAAGAAGAACCCGAGAACTCTAAAGAAGACTTTTTCAAAGTTGACAGCTATGTTAGACCACTACTCTAGAAATTCTGAGATATATTCCCAAAGAAGCTTCCAAAAGGCCTACCTCCCAAATGAGCAGTAGACCATACCATCAAGACCATTCCAGATGCTAAGCCAGCCTTCAAATTGATCTACCATATGTCACTGAGAGAAATTGATATACTCAAGAAAGAAATTGATAAACTCCTAGAACAAGGATTCATCAGACTCAGTGTATCACCCTATGGTGCACCAGTCCTCTTTATTGTTAAGAAAGGAGGAGATCTGCAAATGTGCATTGATTACTATGACCTCAATGAACAGACCATCAAGAACTGTTACCCACTATCCAGAATCGATGAAATATTTGACAGGCTTACCAACCCACAATTCATGAGCTCTTTTGACCTACAAAATAGTTACTGGCAAATTGCCATGAAAGAAGAAGATATCTACAAAACAGCCTTCCGAACCCACTATGGACACTTCAAATTCCTGGTTATGTCCTTTGGCTTAACTAATGCTCCTACAACCTTTCAGATACTGATGAATACCATTCTACATCCATACCTAGACAAATTCATTATTGTCTACATTGATGACATCCTAGTCTTCAGCAAAACCCTGGAGGAACATCTCAAACACCTTGAACAAGTACTACTGAAACTCTGAGAAAACTGACTCTTTGCAAAACTCAGCAAGTGTGAATTCCTCCTGAAGGAAATTCAATTCCTTGGATACATTGTCACCCCAAATGAAATCAAAGTGGACCCTAGCAAAATCTCCACAATCAAAGATTGGCCCAGACCTAAGAAACTGAAAGACCTCCAGTCATTTCTGGGATTAGCAAACTATTACAGGTGATTTGTTGCCAACTTTGCCAAGATCGCTACTACCCTTACCCAAATGACCAAGCATAGCAAGAAAGAAGAATAGCCCTGGACCACAAAACAAGAAAAAGACTTCAACAATCTTATAAATTGAGGACCTTAACAAGATACCGCCTTTCAAGTACTGAAAGATGCCTTGATAACTACTCCAGTACTTTAAGCAGCAAACCCTGCCCTACCATATGAAGTTACTACTGATGCTTCTGATCTAGCCCTTGGAGCAGTGCTCATGCAAGAAGGACACCCAGTGGCCTATCACTCTCATAAGTTCAATGATGCCAAAATCAACTACGCAACTCACGAGAAGGAAATGTTAGCTATTGTAGACACTCTGATCAAATGGCGACCATACCTAGAAGAAGCACACTTCACTATATTGACTGACCACAAGTTATCAGTCAACATCAAGACATAGGCTACCCTTTCTCAAAAGCAAGCCAGATGGATGAAAGTCCTTACCAACTTTGACTATGAAATCCAGTATCACCCTGGCAAGGAGAATATTGTTGCTGATGCAATCTCAAGACCACCGATCAAAGAAGTTATTCAAACTCTCACTCTAGTTACAAACTCTATCATAGAACAAATTATCACAGCATGTGCTAATGATAAAGAAGCTCAAGCACTCCAAGAAATCCTGAGTAGTGACGATGCTAACAAGCATACCTAGTATAATCAATACCAACTTAAGGACAATACTATCTACTACAAGGACAGACTATATATCCCAAACAACCGAGACCTCCAAAGGACCATCTTATTCAAATGTCATGATACCCCTATAGCTAGACATTTAGGATTTGATAAATATTATGAAGTTATCTCCCGAAACTTCTATTGGCCTCGTATGGCAGATCAGCTAAAGACCTACATCACTTCTTGTGATACCTGCCAATGGAACAAGTCCTCAATACTAGCAAAAGCTGGCCTACTCCACCCTATCTCAGTACCATCTGCTAATTGGGAACAAATCTCTATGGACTTCATTATACAACTACCCTGAACCAAGAATGGGAAAGATGCAATTGTTATCTTTGTGGACTATCTCAGCAAACAAGCCCACTTTATACCAACTACTACCACTGCAACAGCATCAGATATAGCTACACTCTTGTTTGATAACATCTTCTGCTATCATGGTCTTCCTAAGATCATTGTTAGTGACCGAGACTCAAAATTCACCAGCCATTTTTGGAAAGCCCTTCATGTGTACCTTGGAACGAAACTCACACTATCCATAGCCTTTCACTCTGAAACTGATGGCCAAACTGAAAGAATGAACTGAACTCTTGAACAAATGCTAAGGAACTATGTTTCCTACAGATAAGATGATTGGTATGAACACCTCACTGCAGTTGAGTTCGCCTATAACAATAGCAAGTAAGCCTCTCTTAGAATGACCCCATTCTTTGCCAACACTGGACAAAATCCAAACACCCCTCTGACACTTATCTGAACTACCAATGAATCCTCTACTGTTGAAGCTGTTGAAGAATTCCTTCTCTGAATGTGCAATCTAAGCCAGATCACCATTGAGAATTTATTGTGAGCTCAAGAACAACAGTCACAGTATGTTAACCAACACCACTGAGAAGAAACCTTTGATATTGGAGAAAAGGTTCTACTAGACATCTAAGGATATCGAGTTGACAACCTCAAGCACAGACCATCTACAAAGCTGAACAGCAAGTTCATTGGACTATTTGAAATTATTGCACAAGTCTCTCTGACCTCCTACAAATTGGCGCTACTAGACACTATTAAGATTCACCTAGTCTTCAATGTCCAATGTCTCAAGTGATACAATGACAACAATGATGAACTATTTCCAAACCAAACCACTAAACCACCTGCACCTGTCATTATTAATGACCAAGAAGAATACAAAGTTGAACAAATCCTCAATAAACGTGGTCACAAGAACCATCCTGAGTACCTTGTCAAATGGAAAGGATACCTGATCCATGATGTAACATGGGAACCCAAAACCAATCTCCAGAATGCCACTGACTTAGTTCAGGAATACGATTCCTTGAACAACTGAAATCTGAACACTCCTGCACCTATCAGTACATACTATATATTACCCTCCCAAATATTATAATTATCATGAACTAAATTGAGAACTCAGCAAGTCAAGACAAAAGAATACCAACCTTCTAGAAAAATAGCAAAACTGAAAGCCAGCCTATTCTCTCTGTACCACTGGTGGGAAATGAGGTGCAGATATTTAAGAAGATTCTTTAGAGGAAATTCTCCAGCAGTGAATGACATCAGAATCACTTCTGGTGCATGGTATTGAATATATGACCCTTTAACATGTAAATTCAATACATTAGGCAACTGTACTACAAGTATGCCACTTACTGAAAAAATGGACTTTATCTGACTTTTGACCTCCCAAATGGTGTAACAACACTAGAACAAAATTAGAAGGCCCTGATGAGGACGTCAAAAGCTAAGAAGGGGAGAGTTGTAAGCACATAACCTCCAAGTTACTAAAATCATATGTCACCCTCTGAACATGCCACCAAAATCACCTGTGACCTCCAAACAAATCTGGAAATCACCTATAAGATCATGAAGCTGAGTCAAACCAAAGTCACAGCACACAAAGCTGAGTCAAACTGAAGTCACAGTGCACAAAGCTGAGTCAACATGAAGTCATGGAACATAAGATTCATACAAATGGAATCTTACCAATCAGGACCAAATGTATATATACTAAGCACCAAGATGCATCAAAACAAAGAACCAAAACAAACAATAACCATAACTTCTGAACATATATAAACATGATCACCGAGATCTACAACTGCATCCATGCTGACATTTGGAATGCCATTGTCAACCAAGCCACACCCCCTCTGCCCCTCATGAATATTCATAGCTTAGCACTCCTCTACTTCATAGAAGCCCAATGGAACACCCTGAACATACTCAATGAGGTCCACCAAATCAGACAAATCTCAAGCTACTATCAGATTGGCTGCCTCCTAGAAGACATGGTCAAACACCACTATGATACAGACATTACCCAGATGTCTCAACACCAGAAACTCATTGCCCGCAAACACTGAGAACTCTTCTATGAGTATAGCACCTTTATTCCCTACCTCTGAGTTACCACTAGCAAAATGGTTGCTACTCTATCCTATGGCCAAATCGATGACATGATATAAGAACTCAACCACAAGTATCTTGAGTATGTTGAAACCACAGACAGAACCTTCCCACACCCGAATGACCATATCCTGCAAATGTCTCAAGTCAGATATACCATGAAAGATGTCTACAATATAATCTGGTTTGATGAAGATGAAGCAGAAGACAATGATCCCTCTGATACTGACATGACCTCAAACCAAGAATCTCTGCCAACCCTGATCACACTGCCAACTCTGTCAATGAACTTACAACAGTTCATAACCACCTATGAGACCTATTGGGATAATGATCACTAGTACAAATACTAATCCGCATTCACCCCCAATTACTTCAACTACAATGAAGAAACAGGAGAACACAATCTGTACCTCCAGACAATCCTCGAGATTGAACCAACCACTCTACCACCCGAGTATGAGCATCATGAACCATAGCCGCCAGCTTACTACAACTCCATGACTCATAGTGCTGTAACTTATAGAAGGTACACAGATAGCGAATCCGATGAAAGTGAAGATGATGCACCCCTCCTTCACCCACCAATACCTTATCCAGCATATGAGACAGATGATGCTATTCTGTAGGACAGTGATGAAGTTCCAATGTATTATTACCTCAGCGAACAAGGAGAAGTAATCTGCGAACTACTCTTTCTAGATGACTACTTCATCAGAGATAATGTCATCGATGGTGATGTCATTGAAGACTACCCAGACAGTATCTAAACCTATAAATACCTTAGCAGTCATAGTATAGTTAGATTAGCCTTATATGACATGACTGTGAACTGACTCAGCAGTCAGACGATCTCTTGATATGTTAGATTACACTTGTACTACATGACTGCATTCCAACTCAGCAAGGCACTAAGTACTATATCCATATCTAGCATAGTCTAGATAGCCCCTCACTAGTATAAATACCCCCTCCCCCAGACCTCAGAATCTCAGACTCAAACATACAAGAACATTCCTGAACACTTCTTCACAATATCTCTTCATACAACTACTCCTAGTATAGTAATATCATGAATAGCAAATAAACCTATTTAATAACCCACAAACCACTCTTAAGTAAATCCACTCTCTGTTAGGTCTCACTCCTAACCCCATCACGAAATTTCCTAATTGGGTATTGTCTGCAGCGATACATCAATTCAACTAAGCTGGTCTTAGTTTCTTGAACTTCTTGAAATATGGAAAATTCTGAACATCCAGAACTAGTCTGAAAAAGGACTTTGGTTGAGACGTCAGCCTGATTTTGAAATCAATAAGTATAGAGGATGTACTCCATATGAAATTGATCTTGACCTTAAGAAAACAGTCTTTCAGAATATCCAGAACTTCCAGAAAACCCTTCCAGAACTATGTAACAGTTACCCTAAAAAGCAACCCTCTAACACACTCCTAACCCTATTATGAAATTTCCTAATTGGGTATTGTCTGCAGTGATATGCCAATTCAACTAAGCTGGTCTTAGTTTCTTGAACTTCCTGAAATATAGAAAATCCTGAACATCCAGAACTAGTCTGAAAAAGGACTTTGGTTGAGACATCAACTCAATCTTGAAATCAATAAGTGTAGAGGATATACTCTATATGAAATTGATCTTGACCTTAAGAAAACAGTCTTCCAGAATATCCAAAACTTCCAGAAAACCCTTCCAGAACTATATAACAGTTACTCTAAAAAGTAAACTCTCTTATATCTTAGTTATTCAAAGATTGTAATTGGTAACTCATTCTAACATATATATCTTAAAGAGTTTTATTCAGGATTCTTATTATACTGGCTCTCTATTCCTTAAACTGTAATGCAGTTGGACTTATCAATTACTAGAGTCCAACTGATTGACTTCATCATCTCAGTCAGCATAGTAATGCTTGTTCTTATCATTTTCTTATCTGTCTGCTTGCTTATCAAGAGACTGTCCATCAGAATGCTCATCAGGAGGCTGCCTGTCATAATGTTCATTTTTTTACCTCACTATCAATAATCAGCTATTGAATTCTTTAACATGATATTGTAGTCTCTCTATTAGGAGAATTTGATCAAAAAGAGCAATTAGTTCATTCTCTTTATTGAGAATTACAACTCTCAATTATTTGCTCTTTGCCCAATATTGAGCATTGATAATAAAATAAGTGTCATACTTATTATTGGGCACTTCATTTGGTAGTACAATAATGGCATTGATCTTACACTTTCTCATTTCTTATTTTGCTTTTTTCTTGGTCTTCAATTTCACTCTCCTCAACATTAAATTATACTTCTGCTTTTCTGGCATATCTTAAATATCAGAGTGCATGATTTGACAAAATACCTATGCACTTGGGCATTGTTGGTGCCCTTTATGGCAATTATTACATAACTTATAGTCAGATTCTGACTTCAGAGATACTGAGATATTGGGAAATAGGACATTATTAGGAAATAAATAAAAACTCTATAGATTTCTAATTAAATTAATCTATATTAGAGTGAGGATAGAGATTACTTACAGATAAATGAAGAGTGGCAATGGTGAATGATGATAAGGTGATAGTTTCAAGGATATGGTATCAGGGCAGAGCCTGGAGCAGAACTAGAAGATGGAAGCAAAGTACTAGAGTGGAGTAGTGACAGAGATCTGAAGAGCAGCAATGGGAATGGGGAGCTGGAGAGCAGAGCAGAGATGGGAATGAAGAGTGGAGCAGAAATGAGAAAGAGAGAGCTAAAGAGCAATGGGTTTCTTTGACAGATGATAGAGCTTTTAATATAATAAAGAATAATGATGTAATGTCAAATTAAACAAGCTCAAGTCTATTGAAATAATTCAGAAATTATATGGAAATCATTCAGAAGGCATACCTGGTGGAGAATTCCTTAGCAAATGTATCACCTAAGATCAAACAGTCTTTGTCTACATACTGCCCTATTTACTATCCTTTATTGTCAATTTCCTAATGATTTTGTGGTCTTTATCTTATAGTTTATAGACTTATAGACTTATGGTGTCCAAATTGAGACCTTATAGAATAATGATCTAGTACAAGTGTAAAGGGTATTTGAAATAGTTCTATGCAATGCTATCATATTATGACAAACTCTCATCCCATACATCTCTCATACTCACATCAATGATGTAAACAAATAAGTTTACTTACAAAAGTGGTAAGCAGATAAGTCAAGTTCATCTACAAAAGTGGCAAGCAGACAAGTTCTTTGTAAGCAAACAAGTTCACTTACAAAGCACTCAAGTTCTCCACCTCTACTGCTATACTCATCCCCTACCTCTACTA
>RBNI01000693.1:0-27808 GCA_003990745.1 Jimgerdemannia flammicorona | reverse complement strand
GCCAGGTCCCCGGGCCTCGTGCCCTCCTTCTGTCCTGATCTGCCAACCCCCGTCACATCTGGATTTTTTTCCAGATTCCCCGTCACAGCCCCATCAGCAGTCACATCTCCAACCCCTACTCCCCCTCCCCCCATACCGACCGAAGCTCCCATGAGGGGTCCTCCCTGTTCGCCACCGGAACAAAGCACCGCCTTCCCCAGACCCAACCAGCCATCCAGCCCCGCTGCCATCTTCCCCATCCTGACCTTGTCAGCAAAGGTCGCCCTCCCCCCACCTCTCTGCCTCAGTCCGCCTCTTCCCCCACCCCCAGCGCCACCTCCAACCACCGACGGCCCTGGCATCCCCAGACCATCTCCTCTTCTCCTCCCGACCTGCTGCCAGCCGAAGGCACTGCTGCCCCCCTGGCCGCCATGTCCACCAGAATGCTCGTTGCTCGCCATGTTGATAGTAGCTTTTCACCAAAAACTTCGCGGAAAGTGTTGTCCAAATCTTGTGTCACCTGAATGTTACCGGTGAAAGGTGACAAGCTCACTTTGTACCAACCACCACTACTGCAACAGCACCAGACATAGCTACACTCTTATTTGACAATATCTTCCACTATCATGGTCTTCCTAAGATCATTGTTAGTGACCGAGACCTGAAATTCACCAGCCATTTTTGGAAAGCCCTCCACGCACACCTTGGAACGAAACTTGTACTGTCTTTAGCTTTTCACCCTGAAACTGATAGACAAACTAAAAGAATGAATCGAACTCTGGAACAAATGCTAAGAAACTATGTTTCCTACAGATAAGATGATTGGCATGAACACCTCACTGCAGTCGAGTTTGTCTACAATAACAGCAAGCAAGCCTCTCTTGGAATGACCCCATTCTTCGCCAACACTAGACAAAACCCAAACACTCCTCTGACACTCATCTGAATCACTGAAGAACCCTCTACAGTTGAAGCTGTTGAAGAATTCTTACTCTGAATACATAATCTAAACCAGATCACAATTGACAATTTATCGCGAGCTCAAGAACAACAGTCATAGTATGTTAACCAACATTGCCGAGAAGAAACCTTCAATATTGGAGAAAAAGTTCTACTAGACATCCAAGGATACCAAGTTGACAACCTCAAGCACAGACTATCTACAAAGCTGAACAGCAAGTTCATTGAATCATTTGAAGTCATTTCACAAGTCTCTCCGACCTCCTACAAATTGGTGCTACCAGACACCATTAAGATTCACCCAGTCTTCAATGTCCAACATCTCAAATGATATAATGACAATGATGATGAGCTATTCCCGAACCATACTACAAAACCACCTGCACCCATCATTATTAATAACCAGGAAGAATATGAAGTTGAACAAATCCTCAACAGACATGGCCACAAGAACCACCCTGAGTATCTCATTAAATGGAAAGGTTATCTGATCCATGATGCAACATGGGAACCCAAGACCAATCTCCAGAATGCTACTGACTTAGTTCAGGAATACGACTCCTTGAACAACTAAAACCTAAACACTCCTGCATCTATCAGTTCATACTATATATAATACCCTCCCGAACATTATAATTATCATGAACCTAATCAAGAACTCAGCAAGAACAAAAGAATACCGACCCCCTAGAAAAATAGCAAAACTGAAAGCCAGCCTATTCTCCCCATACCACTGGTGGGAAACGAGGCATAGATATTTAAGAAGATTCCTTAGAGGAAATTCTCCAGCAGTGAATGATGTCAGAATCACCTCTGGTGCATGGAATTGAACACACAACCCTTTAACATATGAATCCAATACATTAGGCAACTGTACTATGAGCATGCCACTTTCTAAAAAAATGGACTTTACCAGACTTTTGACCTCCCAAATGGTGTAACAATACTAAAACAAAATTAGAAGGCCCCAACGAGGACATCGAAAGCTAAGAAGGGGAGAGTTGTAAGCACACAACCTCCAAGCCATAGAAATCACATGTCACCCTCTGAACAAGCCACCAAAATCACATGCGATCTTCAAACAAATCTGGAAATTACCTGCAAGATCATGAAGCTGAGTCAAACAGAAGTCACAGCATATAAAGCTGAGTCAATACCAAGTCACGGAACACAAGATTCACACAAACAGGATCTTACCAATCAAGAACAAATGCATATATACCAAGCCCCGAGACATGTTGAAACAGAAAACCAAAACAAACAACAACTATAACTTCCAAACACACAAACATGACCACCGAGATCTACAACCACATCCATGCTGACATTTGGAATGCCATTGTCAACTGAGCCACACCCCCTCTACCCCTCATAAATATCTATAGCCAAGCACCCCTCTACTTCATGGAAGCCTGATGGAATGCCCTGAATATGCTTAACGAGGCCCACTGGATTGGACAAATCTCAAGCTACTATCAGATCAGCCACCTCCTGGAAGACATGGTCGAACATCATCATGACACAGACATTATCCAGATGTCTCAATACCAGAAGCTCATCGCCCGCAAACACCGAGAACTCTTCTATGAGTACAGCACCTTTATTCCCCATCTCCGAGTTACTACCAGCGAAATGGTTGCTACTCTGTCCTATGGCCAAATCGATGACATGATACAAGAACTCAATCACAAGTATCTCGAATATGTTCAGACTACTGACAGAACCTTCCCGCACCTGATGACCATATTCTGCAAATGCCCCAAGTCAGATATGCTATGAAGGATGTCTATGATATAATTCGATTTGATGAAGATGAAGCAGAAGACAACGATCCCTCTGATGCCAACATGATCTCAAGCCAAGGATCTCTACCAACCCTGATCACACCACCAACCTTGCTGATAAACTTACAACAGTTCATAACCACATATGAGACTTATTGAGACAATGACCACTGGTACGAATACCAACCTGCATTCACCCCTGATTACTTCAACTACAATGAAGAGACTAGAGAACACAACCTATACCTTCAGACAACCCTCAAAGTTGAACCAACCACTCCACCACCTGAGTACGAGCAACATGAACCACAGCTGCCAGCTTACTACAACTCTGCAACTCATAGTGCCATAACCTA
The DNA here is from genome assembly GCA_003990745.1 of Jimgerdemannia flammicorona. Classification (NCBI taxonomy): domain Eukaryota; kingdom Fungi; phylum Mucoromycota; class Endogonomycetes; order Endogonales; family Endogonaceae; genus Jimgerdemannia; species Jimgerdemannia flammicorona. The sequence goes on along the minus strand of RBNI01000693.1, from coordinate 24,729 downwards.
TAGAAGGTACGCAGACAGTGAATCCAATGAAAGCGAAAACGATGCACCACTTCTTCGCCCACCAACACCTTATCCAGCATATGAGACAGATGATGCTATCCTATGGGACGGAGATGAAGTTCCAATATATTACTACCTTAGCGAACAAGGAGAAGTAATCTGCAAACCACTTTTTCTAGACGACTACTTCATCAGAGATGAAGCAATTGATGGTGATGTCATCGAAGACTATCCAGACAGTACCTAAAAACATAAATAGATTAGCAGTCATAGTATAGTTAGATTAGCCTTGTATAACATGACTGTGAACTGACTCAGCACTCAGACGATCTCTTGATATGTCAGATCACACTTATACTACATGACTGCATTCTGACTCAGCAAAGCACTTAGTGCTACACCCATATTTAGCATAGTCCAGATAGCCTCTCAATAGTATAAATACCCCCTCCCCCAGACCTCAGAATCTCAGACCTGAACAATTCAATCACAACTTCTGAGCACTTCCCCACAATATCCCTTCACACAACTACTCCTAGTATAGCAATATCATGAATAGTGAATAAACCTATATAATAACCCACAAATCACTTTTAAGTAAATCCACTCCCTGTTAGGTCCTACTTCTAACCCCATCACGAAATTTCCTAATTGAGTATTGTCTGCAGCAATACGCCAATTAAACTAAGCTGGTCTTAGTTTCTTGAACTTCCTATAATATGGAAAATCCTGAACATCCAGAACTAGTCCGAAAAAGGACTTTGGTTGAGATGTCAACCCGATCTTGAAATCAATAAGCGTAGAGGATGTACTCCATATGAAATTGATCTTGACCATAAGAAAATGGTCTTCCAGAATATCCAGAACTTTCAGAAAACCCTTTCAGAACTATATAACAATTACCCTAAAAAGCAACCCTCTTACACTTTTTCTGATGAGGTAATACTTGAACAGGGTGACCACCCATATGACTGCAAGACATTCTAGTTTGGTGCTACCATAGTTCATCTGCTGCTGATTGGTAGCTCTACTTGTATAAGCTATCACATAGTGCTGTTGATCAGATCCTTCTTGGACTAGAACTGCTCTAAGACCATCTTTAGAAGCATCTGTATATAAGATGAATGACTTCTATAGATTGGGACATATAAGGATTGGTACTGTAGTCATGCAGTTCTTGAGTTCTTTAAAGGTTTTTTTTTGTGATTCTGTCTATTTAAATGGTACTTCTTTCTTGAGAAGACTTCGAATTGGGGCAGCAATTTAGGTGAAATCCTTGATAGTAAGATACTAGTATCAGGAATAATAGTGTTTCCTTTGGGGTCTTAGGTATTGGCCAATTGTTGATCTTCTTGGTTTTCTTTAGATCTGCATGGGTTCCTTTCTTCAAACTATGAATCTAAGGAATTCAAGTTTCTGTTTTCCAAAGTAGTATTTTTTTGCATTTAATCTCAAGTAGTTCTTATAGGTGAGCTTAAAGAATTCCTCTAGGTAGTACAGGTGTTCTTCAAAATTTGCTGAATAGATGTTGGAATTGTCCTTAGGCAGTAGTGGATCAAGGGGGCATAGACTGAGTTCATCATCCTCTGAAAGGTGGGGGGGTATATTACAGAGTCCAAAGGGCATTCAGAGGTATTTGAATAGTTTTCCTAAGGTAAGGAAGACTGTCTTTTGAATGTCTTTGGGGTCTATGGGAATCTCATGAAATCCTGCAAAGAGGTCCATACTGCTGAAGTATCTGGCATCTTGTAACTGATCCAAGAGGTCATCAATTCTGGGCAAAGGATAGGTGTCTTTTTCAGTAACTGAATTGAGTTTCCTGTAATCCACATAAAGTCTCTATTCTTCTTTTTTTGGTATGATAAGTATAGGGCTGGCCCAGGGGCTGGTAGAGGGTTGGATGACTCTATTGTCTAAGAGTTCTTGAATGTGCTCCTTTTCAAATATTTTCAAGTGATGGGGTATTCTATAAGATTTCTGTTGAATGGGTGTTACATTTCCCATATTTATGCTGTGGTGATATAATAGATTGTATAGCAGGTTGCCATAATTGATAGTGAAGATATCTTGATATTTTTTGAGAAGTTCTACTAGTTGTTACTATTGTTGAGGTATCAACTCTTCTCCAATATTGGTGGAAGACTTCATGTCTTCTGGGTTGCAGAGGGGCCTTTTCTTTCTTCTGAGACCTTTTGCCATTTCTTGATAGATTTAGTTCATAAACTTCCCTATAAGTTCAGTTGAGAAAAGGTACCAAATGTCCTATAATGATTTCTTTCAGCAAGATGATGGTCTCTCAACTTTGATTGATTGCTTAGGAGTATACTGGATTTATCTTGTCAGAGAATGTGTATCCCTCTATATCTAGGTGTGAGATATCTTTCTTGGGTTCAAAGAAAAGATTTCTGGGGTTGGGTAGTGAAGATACTATATTCTCTAGACTCCAGAATCAGATTCTTGTGCAGTTTGGCTGGTTGCTGGTACACTTGCTGGAGAGTATTCCTCTTGAGGTAGTTGACTTGAAAGAGGTGCACTTCCTTCATGTCTGAACTCTCAAATCCTTTGACCTGTCTTGTTCCTTCAGTTAGTTCAGAAACTTCTTGTAATTGCGAGGTCTTGATCTTCATGAAGACTGCCTGGGCAATCTTCTGTCCTCTAATGATTTGGTACCATTCTGTACTACTGTTGTATAGAATAACCTTGATTTTTGTAAGAGGGTTGCTTTTTTGGGTAATCATTATATAGTTCTGGAAGAGTTTTCTAGAAGTTCTGGATATTCTAGAAGACTTTTTTCTTATAGTCAAGATCAATTTCATATGGAGTACATCTTCTATGCTTATTGATTTTAAGATTGGGTTGATGTCTCAACCAAAGTCCTTTTTTGGACTAGTTCTGGATGTTCAGAATTTTCTATATTTCAGGAAGTTCAAGAAACTAAGACCAGCTTAGTTGAATTGGTGTATCACTGCAGACAATACCCAATTAGGAAATTTCGTGATAGAGTTAGGAGTGGGACCTAACAGAGAGTGGATTTACTTAAGAGTGGTTTGTGGGTTATTAAATAGGTTTATTCGCTATTCATGATATTGCTATACTAGGAGTAGTTGTGTGAAGAGATATTGTGGGGAAGTGCTCAGGAGTTGTGTTCAGATTGTTCAAGTATGTTTGAGTCTGTTTTTAGTCTGAGATTCTGAGGTCTGGAGGAGGGGGTATTTATACTAGTGAGAGGCTATCTGGACTGTAATAACTCTCACTTCTGTCCCTCTCTTATCCTTTGGATAATTAGAGAAGTAGACTATTACTTAGGGACTTAGTACACAATATGTACCAAGAAGCCTTCAGTTGAGGAAGCACTTGCTTTAAGTAGTTGTAGCAGCAGTGCCTTATCTTTCAAAGGTCTTTCTTTTGTATGCCTTATTTTTCAAAGGTCTTTCTCTTGTGCCCTATTTTGAGGGTCTTGTTCTTTGCTGTGCACAGACTGAATTCGCCTTGGAATTCAGGTTCAATGGGTTTTCTTAAGTCTTTGTGAATTTGTATACTGGTCTCAGTTCTGGCAGAAGTTAGCTAGGCTTCTGGAGTTTAGTCAGAAACACTAGAGTCACTTAGATGTCATTACTAAGACTCAGGGGAATGTGTGTGTATGGGGGGGGACTTGATTCTTGTATTAAGGACTAAACTAAAACTGCTTTATTTCGGATGGAAACTGGGGGGTATTTATACAAGTTGGTCCACGATTTCTGACTAAGTATGAGTGACTAATTTGGTAACTATAATGAGGTTTGTGATTGCAATCTTTGTCAGGTGGTTTTTGGTAAAGAATATCTTTGTAATCAGGACCTCAATTACTAGGCAATGATCAGCAGCTGTGGCAACTGTTGCTGTGGTGCCGGTTGTTAGGGGTAAACTAAATATCATTTTTCGCATTGTTTGTTTGCATCATTCATCACTTGTTATTCATATGCTGTGCTCGATCATATGATGATGTCATCACCAGGTCATGTGATCATTCGTCATGTCCCATCTGTTTGCTCATTCTATTACATCCTTCCCTCCTTAGAAATCAACGTCCTCGTTGATTGAGAAATTGAGAACCAGGGGAGAGAAAGGCAGGGAATCCTCCTTAGGGTTATTACCATCTTCTTCAGAGACAGAGGGGGTGGTGGTTGCAGATGGCTCACTGTCCAGGATGGAGAAGTCAATGAGGTCTGCAAATGGTTCTTGCATTGGAATAGGTGCTGGTGTAGGAGTTCTCTATCTGATGCGGTTGGGGCCATCCAAGTAGAGCTCTTGATCTTCATGCCTGGGAATATCCATTCAGATGGGCGGTCCTTCAAAGAGGTCAGAGAGACCTTGGAGCCATTGGTCAGGGTTGTTATTCAGGAGGGGGCTCCAGTAGGGTTCGCAGTCAGTAGACTTGAGAGTGATCCAGGAGTTGGCTTCTTGGGCTACCTTGATCTCTAGTTCATTGACCTCAGAGAAAGAGAGGTTCTGGAAGTCCTTCAGTTGTATGTAGTTGAGGTTGGGGATTGCGAAGGATATATAGCACATGATTTGGTGGACCTTCTTAGCAAGTCTTTACTTGTGCCTGTCTAGGTGAGTCCAGTCAGAGACCTGGTCCATGGGTAGGCTATTCGTATGTTGGAGGAGCTGGTGCCCAATTTCATATTCATGCCAGATTTCTAGGTGGCTGATAGCAAGGTAGGCCCTTTCGATAAGTTCGCGGCGGTCAAGGACATACTGTCCTAGGTCCTGGCTGGAGAGGTTAAGGGCCTCTGAGCGGCGGTTCCTTCCTTGGATGGCAACCTGGATGTATCCAAAGAGGCAGTTAACCTGGCTTGAGAGGGGCTGGCTACGGTGGGCAGTTTGGTGGCGGGTGGCAGGCATTCTTGTCTTGTCTTTTCTTTGTGAGGAAAGGGGGATGAGAGTTGCAGGGTATTCTTGCCTTGGGTATTTATACTTATTCGCCCATCTGATGTGATCTTCCTTTGATCATACTTTCTGGCAAAATGCATGACCTGTGCTGTAAGTGGAACATGTGCTGGTCACATGAGAAAATTCCGATTTCAAAGATCTCATCACTCATAGTTGTAGTTACACAGGGTTAACAGGTCTTGGTCTACTTTTTTTTTATCTGGTTGGTGCATTTGCGAGGACTGGCCATCCTTGTCTAGGGCAAGGGCTCCCATTGTCACGGCTGGGGGTTCGAACCTCTCGGAAATAGACTTTTCTTGTAATCCAAGGCAATTCCTAGTAACAATATCTGTCATGTGGATGGACTTAGACTGGTTTCGACATTGTCGGCTTTCCTAAGTTTCACATGAAGCATCTGTCATCATCCAGTGGAGATGATACAGATGGCATGAAATGGAGTTGTTCAAATATGTTTTGCTATACTGTACTAGATTGTTCTTTTGCCTGGGTATCTTCTTGTTGGTTATCCATAGTGTTCCTTTCTCTGCAATGTTTGGTATTATATATTTCCAGATAAAAATATGTAGTATCCTTCTTGCTCACTATATGCTCCTATACTTAGAGCTGTAGTTCCTTCCTTTGCTGGGGGGTGAGTGTTTCCATGAAGTCCTAGAGGACTTTATGTGCATTCTTCAGGACTTCTTCTTTTTCCCAGATGGTGTCATGGGTGGGGTAACCCTTCCACTTGATCAGAAAAAGGTGCTTGACTGTTTTGGAATATTTGCGGACCTTGTGGTCAAGTACTTCCTCAATTTCGAATTCCTCATGATCATTGATCCTAATTGGGGGTGGTGGTGGAACTGTATACTCAGGGAATGGGTTTTCATAGTAGTCCACCAATTGGCTGATATGGAATACTGGGTGTACTCGGATATTGTGGGGAAGTTACAACTTGTAGTTGACTTCGCTGATTTTTTCCATGATCTTGTATGGTCCAATTCTTCTAGCATGGAGTTTCTTGGCTGGTTGTTGTCTGGGTGGAGATGGTCTGTTCTAAGCATGACTATGTCACCAATATTGTAGGAGGCTTCTCTTCACTTCAAGTTCGCATACTTGGTCTGATAGTCTTGTGCTTCTATGAGAGTATCTCTTGTCATTCGGGTAAGGTCAGAAATGGTCTCGGTCAGATCTTGGGCTGCTGGGACTGCTGATTTCGCAGTGGTACTTGGGGTCCTTGGGTATTGACTGTGGTTCAGAAAAAATGGAGTTTTCTTTGTGGAGATTTGCTGACTATTATTATAGGTAAACTCGGCATGGGCTAGGTACTTGTCCCAATCATTTTGCTTGTAACAGCAGAAGATGCTAAGCATCTGTTTGAGAGTCCTGTTGGTTCGCTCGGTTTGACTGTCAGTCTGAGGATGGTAGGCAGTAGAGAACTTCAGCTTAGTTCCATGGAGGTAGAAGAATGCCTTCCAGAAGTTGCTTGTGAACTTGGCATCTTGGCCAGATATGATAGTATTAGGCATGCTATATAGCCTGAATACTTGGTTGAGAAAGATCTCAGCAATCTCTGGTGCTGTAGTGGTGGTCTTGGTGGGTGCAAAATGGGCTTGTTTACTTAGGTGGTTCATGAATACCACTATGGCATCCCATCCTGCCTTGGTCTTGGGGAGTTGGATAATGAAGTCCATTGCAATCTGGTCCTAGTTGTGACTCGGAATAGGTAGGGTTGTAGGAGTCCTGCTGGTAGCTTGTTACCACTTTTGAACCTTTGGCACATCTCATATGAGGTCACGAAGTCTTTGATATCCTTGGTCATCTTTGGCCAATAGAACTCTCTTGAGAGGAGGTTGTAGGTTTTTTCAAAACCAAAGTGTTCTGCTGCAAGAGTATCATGGAGTTTCTGCATGATCTTGAGTCACAGAGTATCATTGTTGGGTACAATCACTCTGTCATGGTCCCTGTAGATAAGTCCATCATAGTAGATGAATCTCTTGGCCATTTGCCTTATGGGTTCTGGGACCTCAGCCTTTGGGTCTTGGCAGAATTGAAGGAAATTCATCAGGGGGCTGTCTTGCTGGTAGCCATCCTTGATTATCTGGGTGAGGTCGCCAATTACTTCAACCATGAAGACAAGTTCATCTTCCATGTACCTAGAGAAACCATCAGCCACACAGTTGGTTTTGCCTGAGATATACTTGATTTCCATATCGAAGTTGGCAATGATTTCCATCCAGTGGACTTGTCTGTGGGTCAGCATAGGCTGTGTGTGAATATACTGTAGTACATAGTGGTCAGTGTAGGCCACAAATGGCTGTCCTAGGAGGAAATGGCACCATTCCTGGAGTGCAGTGACAATAGCCAGGAGTTCCTTCTCATGGGTGGTATACCGGGTCTCAGCTGGCTTGAGCTTCTGGGAAAGGTAGGCCACTGGGCAGTCTTCTTGGCTGAGTACTGCTCTAATAGCAATATCAGAGGCATCTGTGATTAGAGTAAATGGTCTGGTAGAGTCAGGTGCAATCAGCACTGGGGCCTCAGTAAGGAGTCTCTTGAGGTGGTCCATAGCCAGGGTGCATTCGGGGGTCCATTTAGCTTTGATATTCACTCCTTTGCAGGCCAGGCTGGTCAGTGGGGCTGCAATAGTAGAGTATCCTTGGATAAACCTTTGGTAATAACTGGCAATACCCAGAAAGCACTGGAGTAGCTTGAGGGTAGTAGGGATAGGGATATCCTTAAGGGCTGATACCTTACAGGGGTCTACATTGATACCTTCAGCAGAGATGATGTGCCCTAGGTATTCAATCTGGTTTTGGTAGAACTTGCATTTGCTCATCTTCGCATAGAGTTGGTGTTCTCGCAGGAGGGTCAGTACTTATCTGAGGTGGGTGTAGTGTAACTCTACTGTCTTGCTGTAGATTAGTATATCATCAATATACACAAGGATACAAATGTTGAGGAGTGGTCCAAAGATGTCATTCATCAGATACTGGAATGTTGCTGGTGCATTGGTCAATCCAAAAGGCATGACTCGGAACTGGTAGTGTCCAAACCATGTTCGGAAAGCTGTCCTTTCAATGTCCTTCTCATCAATGAGAATCTGGTGGTAGCTATTTCGCAAATCTAGTAGAGAAAAGGTCTTAGCCTTGAAGATTTGGTGTAGCAACTCATCAATCCTGGGCAAGGCATACCGGTTCTTGATGGTGATCTTATTGAGGGCTCTGTAGTCAATATACATTTGCAGAGAGCCATCTTTCTTCTTGACAAATAGAATAGGGGCTCCAAATGGAGAGCAGCTGGGTTCAATGTATCCTTGGGCCAGTAGTTTGGTCAATTCATCCTTGAGGGTCTTGAGCTCAGGTTGGGCCAGTTGGTAGATACTCTTGTATGGGGGTTCAGATTCTGGAATAAGATCAATTCCATGTTGGATTTGGTGCTTGGGTGGAAGTCCTTGGGGGTCTTGGAATACATCTTGGAATTCTTCAAACAGTTCTTGGGCTTCTGTTGAAATTGGGCTACTGGTAGCTTCAGTGACTTCTTGTACTGTACAGATGAAGTAGGTGTTTCCTTTTTTTCGAGAGAGTCTCTTCATTTGAATGGCAGAGATGATTTCAATTCCTTGGTAGTTGGTGCCTTCCTGGGGTGTCAGGGTGATCTTTCTGCCTTTGTGGGTCAGGTTAACCTCATTGGTTCTCCAGTTGATATCTGGGTTGTGCTGGGTCAACCATGCTTTTCCTAGGATGATGTCCTGTCCTGGAAGATCTATAATGCTAAAGTCCAACTTCTCTTGATATTTGCCAATCTTGAGCAAGAGATCTTCACAGATCTTAGTCAATGGTGCAGTCTTTCCATCACCGAAGGTAACACTTCTTTTCTCAGTAGTTGGTCTGCTTTGGGCTCCAATTCTCTTGGCAGTCTTAGTGTTGATGTAGTTTCCAGTAGCACCACTATCAAGCAAGACATTGACATTCTGTCTGTGAACTTGGCCTGTGAACTTGATACAACTGTCCTCCTTCTTGATGGTGTTGAGTTCTTCATTCTCATTATTGTCCCAATTACTGTCAGTCTCCTTGAAGTCAGTTTCTCCCCATCCTTCACAAGGAGGATTGTCTTGTTTGGGTTCCTCAGTCTGTGGGGCTTGGCATTTCTCAGATTGAATTTTGAAAACTTTGGAGAGGCATGCATGGCATTCACCAACATGTTCCATGCAGTACATTCAAATGGAATGAGGGCATCGTCCACATGGTGCATAACTATCTGCAATTCTCTTGTACTAGTTTTCATCATCTTCCTTCATGGTAGTGACCTTTTGACTAGGAGGTTTGTTGGTAGATCCAAACTCTTTCTTACCATGGTCTGTCTGGGAGAGTTCGGGGACTTCTTCAATGGTGAGATCTTGATGGATTTCTTCAATGATTGCTTGAGCAATTCTTTGGCCTGCTTTGACTTCAAATGATGTGTCTCCAAAATTTTGCAAGATGACATGGATTTCACTAGTAAATCCTTGGTCAACTACTCCTCCTCCTAGTCCAATGTTGAACTCTTTGGCTAGGCTGCTTTGCTCAGCAAGGCGGATATATGTACCTCTGGGAGCTTGCATTGCAATTCCTGTTCGCACTGTAGCATTGGTACTTGGTGAAATAGTGAGGTCTTGACTGCTGTAGAGATCATAACCAGCATCGGTTGGGTGGGCCTTAGTGGGGATGGTAGCCTTGTACTATATCTTCTGTACTTTGATGACATTCTCAGGATTCTTCTTTCCTGAGCCTTCTCCGATGACAGTAATGTTCTGGTTACTGGGTTTGCCTGATCTGTTTCTCTTCTCAGGACATTTGACTGAGATATGTCCTGCCTTCTTGCAGATGAAGTACAATCTCTTTTCACAGAGCTGTCTCTTTTTATCCTCAGTGAGAGGTCTGGGTCCCCTGGGGTTTTGCTGATTCCTTTGATCATATCTTTGATCATATCTTTGATCATTCTTTTGATCATTTCTCCTGGTAGGATTTCTTCTATCTTGGTTATCCTTCTTGTGTTCTTGATTTCGTGGAGCTTGTGTAGCAAGGATTTTGCGGGCTCTTCTTTGTACTTGAGCAAAGCACCATGAGTAGTGGGGGCATCCTTGGGGAAGACCTTGTTCCTTGATCTTCTGGGTGAGCCAGTCTGGTAGGGCTGCAAAGAGATGGTTGGCTCTGGTACCATTGATGGCCAAATTTTTCTCCTGGTAAGTAAGTCCAACAGTTTTGAGATAGGCATCCATTCTGGTGGCAAAGGTCTCTAGATCTTCTTTGCCATTCTTATGAAACCTCATCTGGGACAGTTTGTTATATGTAGGCTTCATTTCGGAATTTGGTCAGTAGCAAGGCCTTGAGTCCTGGGCCTGCTTTGTGGTCATCCCAACCTAGTCTATTGTTGTCAGGTACTTGTCCATTGACTTGAGGGCGGGCTTCCCAGGTTACTGAGTATTGTTCCAAGGTTCGCCAGAATTCGGCTGCTGTTCCAGTGAAGAATGTGGCTACTGTTTTCACTTGTGCTGCTGATGTGGCAAACAGCTGTTGAAGGGTGCTGTTCTGGTTGTTTGTGAGCATTCCTATAGGTACTCGGTTGTTATTCCATTGATTTGCTTGGTAGCCTGTATCAACTGCATTGATGAAGTTTTCGATATCGCTGTTCTTTCCACTGAATGTTGGGATTCGCAAGGTCTTGGTTGGTTTGTTCTGTTCCACAATCTGCCCTACTATTTCTGCTAGTGCTGCTAGCTGGGTGGTCAGTGCTGTAATGTTGGCATCTACCATTGTGTTGACTATTGGTGGTGGGCCTATTGGGGTAGATTCTCCTGAAGATTGTTCTGCTTGGTGGGGTTGTGGTGCTGTATGACTTGGAGTTACTTGATTCTCGGATATTAAGTCAAAGAGTCCTGTGAGAGAGGGTAAACCAAACCTCTGTATAGGTGGCTGGGTTGGTTCTGGGGTTTGATCTTCTTGACCTGTGGTTCCTTGGTAGATTCCTAGGCCTGCTATTCCTTATTGGCTATCGTCAGACTGGTAACCTGTAGAGTCTTCGTCTAACTCCCTTCCCTGATAAGATAGTGTGTCCTCATACTGACTAGGTCCTTCGAAGAGGATATCAGTCTCTGGCTGAGTAGATGGATCTGCTCCTTATTCAGTAGTAGGAGATGGGTGGCCTGCTTGCTCGTTCTCATACCTGGTTATGGCAGAGGCATAGTATACAACTAGCCTATAGTAGAGGGAGGTCTTGGTTGGAGTATGATGATATCTGTCAGAGGTAATCTACTCAGCAGCTACTTCTCATGCAGCAGGGGGTGAGATATAATCTAAAAAATCCTGGGTGGCTACAGTAGTAGATTCCGGGGTCCTAGTGGTTCCAATGTGTCCTCAGAGGAGTTTGTAGAACCTACGGCAGCTGATAATATTCCTAAGTCCTGGGTGGTATGTCCTAAAGGCCTGGTATAGATCCTTGTAAGTCTGGTCAATTACAAGCTGGTGGGTCCTTGGGTCTGTGGTTTCCTGGTACCACCTGGTCCTAATGGCAAGGACTTCTCTGGCTCTGGTTTGAGGATCCACAGTTGATTCTGGAGGTTGCTCCTGTTCAAGGTTGGTCTTGTTCCAACTTCAGGAGTGTGTTCTTTGGTGCCTTCTTGGCTGGTAACCACCTGCTGCTACCAAGTTATAATAACTCTCACTTCTGTCCCTCTCTTATCCTTTGAATAATTAGAGAAGTGGACTATTACTTAGGGACTTAATATACAATGTATACCAAGAAGCCTTCAGTTGAGGAAGTGCTTACTTTAAGTAGTTATAGTGGCAGTGCCTTATCTTTCAAAGATCTTTCTCTTGTGTGCCTTATCTTTCAAAGGTCTTTCTCTTGTGCCCTATTTCGAGAGTCTTGTTCTTTGCTATGCACAGACTAAATTCACCTTAGAATTCAGGTTCAATGAGTTTTCTTAAGTCTTTGTGAATTTGTATACTGGTCTCAGTTCTGGCAGAAGTTAGCTAGGCTTCTGGAGTTTAGTCAGAAACACTAGAGTCACTTAGATGTCATTACTAAGACTCAGGGGAATGTGTGTGTGTGGGGGGGGACTTGATTCTTGTATCAAGGACTGAACTAAAACTGCTTTATTTCGGATGGAAACTGGGGGGTATTTATACAAGTTGGTCCATGATTTCTAACTAAGTATGAGTGACTAATTTGGTAACTATAATGAGGTTTGTGATCACGACCTTTGTCAGGTGGTTTTTGGTAAAGAATATCTTTATGATCAGGACCTCAATTACTAGGTAATGATCAGCAGCTGTGGCAACTGTTGCTGTGGCACCGGTTGTCAGAGGTAAACTAAATATCATTTTCCACATCGTTTGTTTGCATTGTTCATCACTCATTATTCATATGCCATGCTTGATCATATGATGACGTCATTGCTGAGTCACATGATCGTTTGTCGCATCCCATCTGTTTGCTCATTCTATTACATGGACTATGCTAGATATGGATATAGCACTAAGTGCCTTGCTGAGTTGGAATGTAGTCACATAGTACAAGTGTGATCTGACATGTCAAGAGATCGTCTGGCTATTGAGTCAGTTCACAGTCACATCATACAAGACTAATCTAACTATACTATGACTGCTAGGCTATTTATAGGTTCAGATGCTGTCTGGGTAGTCTTCGGTGACATCACCATCAATGACATTATCTCTGATAAAGTAGTCATCTAGGAAGAGTGGTTCATGGATTACTTCTCCTTGTTCACTGAGGTAATAATACATTGGAACTTCGTCACTGTCCCACAGGATAGCATCATCTGTCTCATATGCTAGATAAGGTATTGGTAGGCAAAGGAGTGGTGCATCATCTTCATTTTCATCAAATTCGCTGTCTACATATCTTCTATAAGTTACAGCACTATGAGTTGCGGCATTGTAGTAAGCTGATAGCTATAGTTCATGTTACTCGTACTCAGGTAGTAGAGTGGTTGGTTCGATCTCAAGGGTTATCTAGAGGTACAGGTTGTGTTCTCCAGTCTCTTCATTGTAGTTAAAGTAGTCAGGGGTAAATGCAGGTTGGTATTTATGCCAGTGGTCATTGTCCCAATAAGTCTCATATGCGGTTATGAACTGTTATAAGTTCATTAGTAAGGTTGGTGGTATGATCAGGGTTGGCAGAGATCCTTGGCTCGAGGTCATGTTGGCATCAGAGGGATTGTTGTCTTCTGCTTTGTCTTCATCAAATCGAATTATATCATAGACATCCTTCATGGCATATCCAACTTGGGGCATTTGCAAGATGTGGTCATCCAGGTGCAGAAAGGTTCTATCTGTAGTCTGAATATATTTGAGGTACTTGTGGTTGAGTTCTTGTATCATATCATCAATTTGGCCATAGGATAGAGTAGTAATCATTTCACTGGTAGTAACTTGGAGGTAGGGAATAATAGTGCTATACTCATAAAAGAGTTCTCAGCGTTTGTAGGTAATGAGCTTCTGGTGTTGAGACATCTGGGTAATATCTGTATCATGGTGGTGTTCGACTATGTCTTCTAGGAGGTGGCCAATCTGGTAGTAGCTTGAGATTTGTCCAATCCGGTGGGCCTCATTAAGTATGTTCAGGGTATTCCATTGGGCTTCCACGAAGTAGAGGGGTGCTAGGCTATGGATATTCATGAGGGGCAGAGGGGGTGTGGCTCAGTTGACAATGGCATTCCAAATGTCAGTGTGGATGCAGTTATAGATCTCAGTGGTCATATTTGTGTATGTTCAGAAGTTGTAGTTGTTGTTTGTTTTGGTTCTCTATTTCGATGCATCTCAGTGCCTAGTATATATGCATTTGGTCCTGATTGGTAAGATTCTGTTTGTGTGAATCTTGTGTTCCATGACTTTATATTGACTCAGCTTTGTGTACTGTGACTTCAGTTTGACTCAGCTTCATGATCTTACAGGTGATTTCCAGATTTGTTCAGAGGTCGTGTGTGATTTTGGTGGTTTATTCAGAGAGTGATATGTGATTTCGATGACTTGGAGGTTGTGTGCTTACAACTCTCCCCTTCTTAGCTTTTGACGTCCTCGTCAGGGCCTTCTAATTTTGTTCTAGTGTTGTTATACTATTTGGGAGGTCAAAAGTTTGATAAAGTCCATTTTTCTCAGAAAGTGGCATGCTCATAGTACAGTTGCCTAATGTATTGAATTCACACATTAAAGGGTCATGTATTCAATGCCATATGCTGGAAGTGATTCTGATGTCATTTACTGCTGGAGAATTTCCTCTAAGGAATTTTCTTAAATGTCTATACCTCGTTTCCCACTAGTGGTATGGGGAGAATAGGCTGGCTTTCAGTTTTGCTATTTTTCTAAAGGGTCAGTATTCTTGGCTTGCTGAGTTCTTGATTTTGTTCATGATAATTATAATGTTTGGGAGGGTAATATATAGTATGAACTGATAGATGCAAGAGTGTTTGGATTTCAGTTGTTCAAGAAATTGTATTTCTGAACTAAGTCAGTGGCATTCTGGAGGTTGGTCTTAGGTTCCCATGTTGCATCATGAATAGGGTAACCTTTCTATTTGACAAGGTACTCAGGGTGGTTCTCATGTCTACGTTTGTTGAGGATTTGTTCAACTTTGTATTCTTCCTGGTCATTAATAATGACAGGAGCAGGTGGTTCTGTGGTTCAGTTTGGAAATAGTTCATCATCATTGTCATTGTATTACTTGAGACGTTGGACATTGAAGACTGGGTGAATCTTAATGGTGTTAGGTAGTGCCAATTTGTAGGAGGTCAGAGAGACTTGTGTAATATGTAACTTCAAATGGTCCAATGAACTTGCTGTTCAGCTTTGTAGATAGTCTGTGCTTGAGGTTATCAACTTGGTATTCTCAGATATCTAGTAGAACCTTTTCTCCAATATCGAAGGTTTCTTCTTGGCAGTGTTGGTTAACATACTATGACTGTTGTTCTTGAGCTCATGATAAATTCTCAATAGCGATCTGGCTTAGATTGCACATTCGGAGAAGGAATTCTTCAATGGCTTCGACTGTGGAGGATTCATCAGTAGTTCAGATAAGTGTCAGAGGAGTATTTGGATTCTGTCCAGTATTGGCAAAGAATGGAGTCATTCTGAGAGAGGCTTGCTTGCTGTTGTTATAGGCAAACTCAACTGTAGTGAGGTGTTCATGCCAATCATCTTGTCTGTAGGAAATATAGTTCCTTAGCATTTGTTCCAGAGTTCAGTTCATTCTTTCAGTTTGGCCATCAGTTTCAGAGTGGAAGGCTGTAGATAGTGCAAGTTTCATTCCAAGATACATATGGAGGGCTTTCCAAAAATAGCTGGTGAATTTTGGGTCTTGGTCACTAACAATGATCTTAGGAAGACCATAATAGTGGAAGATATTGTCAAACAAGAGTGTGGCTATGTCTGGTGCTGTTGCAGTAGTGGTAGTTGGTACAAAGTGGGCTTGTTTGCTGAGATAGTCTATGAAGACAACAATTGCATCTTTCCCATTTTTGGTTCGGGGTAGTTGTACAATGAAGTCCATAGAGATTTGTTCCCAATTAGTAGATGGTACTGAGATAGGATGAAGTAGGCCAGGTTTTGCTAGTGTTGAGGACTTATTGCATTGGCAGGCATCACAGGAAGTGATATAGATTTTTAGCTGATCTGCCATGTGGGGCCAATAGTAGTTTCAGGAAATAACTTCATAGCTTTTATCAAATCCTAAATGTCCAGCAGTAGGCACATCATGACATTCGAATAAGATGGTCCTTCAGAGGTCTCAGTTATTTGGGACATATAGTCTGTCCTTATAGTAGATAGTATTGTTCTTGAGTTGGTATTGATGATACCAGGTATACTTGTCAGCATCATCACTATTCAGGATTTCTTGGAGTGCTTGAGCTTCTTTATCATCAGCACATACTGTGATAATTTGTTCTATGATGGAGTTTGTAACCAGGGAGAGAGTTTGGATAACTTCTTCAATAGGTGGTCTGGAGATTGCATTGGCAACAATATTCTCCTTGCTAGGGCAATACTGGATTTCATAGTCAAAGTTGGTGAGGACTTTTATCTATCTGGCTTGCTTTCAAGAAAGGGTAGCCTGTATCTTGATGTTGACTAATGACTTGTAGTCGGTCAATATAGTGAAGTGTGCTCCTTCTAGATATAGTCACCATTTGATCGGAGTATCTACAATGGCTAGCATTTCCTTCTTGTGGGTTGTATAGTTAATTTCAGTATCATTGAACTTGCAGGAGTGATAGGTGACTGAGTGTCCTTCTTGTATGAGCATGGCTCCAAGGGCTAGGTCAGAGGCATCAGTAGTAACTTCATATAGTAGGGCAGGGTTTGCTGCTTGAAGTACTGAAGTGGTTATCAAGGTATCTTTGAGTGCTTGAAAGGCTGTATCTTGTTCAGGTCCCCAATTTGTAAGATTGTTGAAGTCTTTCTCTTGTTTCATAGTCCAGAGCTGTTCTTCTTTCTTGTTATGCTTGGTCATTTGGGTAAGGGCAGTGGTGATTTTGGTGAAGTTGGTAACAAATTGTCTATAATAGTTTGCTAATCCCAGGAATGACTGTAGGTCTTTTAGCTTCTTGGGTCTGGGCCAATCCTTGATTGTGGAGATTTTGCTGTAGTCCACTTTAATTCTATTTGGGGTGACAATGTGTCCAAGGAATTGAATTTCCTTTAGAAGGAATTCACACTTGCTGAATTTTGCAAAGAGTTGGTTTTCTTGGAGTTTCAGTAGTACTAGTTCAAGGTGTTTGAGATGTTCCTCCAGGGTTTTGCTGAAGACTAGGATGTCATCAATGTAGATAATAATGAATTTGTCTAGATATGGATGTAGGATAGTATTCATCAGAGTCTGGAAAGTTGCAGGAGTATTAGTTAAGCCAAAGGGCATAACCAGGAATTTGAAATGTCCATAGCGGGTTTGGAAGGCTGTCTTGTAGATGTCTTCTTCTTTCATGGCAATTTGCCAGTAACTATTTCACAGGTCAAAAGAGCTCATGAATTGTTGGTTGGTAAGTCTGTTGAATATTTCATCAATTCTGGGTAATGGGCAACAGTTCTTAATGGTCTGTTTGTTGAGGTCATAGTAATTAATACACATCCATAAGTCTTCTCCTTTCTTGACAACAAAGAGGGCTGGTGCACCATAGGGTGATACACTGGGTTTGATGAATCCTTATTCTAGGAGTTTGTCAATTTCTTTCTTGAGTGCATTGATTTCTCTCAGAGACATGTAGTAGATTGACTTGAAGGCTGGCTTAGCATCTGGAATAGTCTTAATTGTATGATCTACTGCTCATTTGGGAGGTAGGCCCTTCTAAAGTTTCTTTGGGAATATGTCTCAGAATCTCTGGAATAGTGGTCTGACATGGCTGTCAACTTTGGAAAAGTCTTCTTTAGAGTTCTTGGGTTCTCCTTTGGATGGGCAGATGGAGATGGCAAAGAGAGGGCATTTCTTGGCTAGTTTCTTGAGTTGTAACTTGTTGATATGAGTGATCTTTGGTCCAGGGTCACTAGAGTTGAGTGGGTCCTTTTCGCCTTACAGCTTGAAGTTGTGATGTCCTTTCTTGATGCTCAGAGAATGGTTTACCCAATCAATCATAGGGTTCTCTTATTTCAACCATGGAGTTCTAAGAATGATCTCATTATCAGGAAGTGGTACGATCTGGAAGGTAATATATACTCAATAGTTACTAATTCGGAAAGGTAGATTGCAGACTTCCTTGCTAATAACATGTGAGGTTCCATCAACTGTGGCAACTGCTTGTGTTTATTGTACCGGGGAGGTAAAGACCTTGAGTCTATTGGCTGTTTCTTTATTGATGAAGTTGCCTAAGGCACCACTGTCTATCATAATCTTGACAGGTGCTTGGTTGACAAAAGCTTGAAGTGTAAGCAGTTTGTCTGATCCAATAGTGGTGATTTTGGTTGTAGGAGCTTTCCTTCTGTTAGTTCTTCTTTGAGTCAGTTCATTGAGAGGCATCAGCCACTTGGTACATATTCGTCTTCAATTTTCTTATAGAATTATTTTTCTTTGTTCATAGTAGGTTGGACTGGGGCCTTGTTTGATGAGCCAAATCCTTTGGATCCTTGGATGGTGGGCAGTAGTTTGGGGACTTCCTTAACTGTCAGTGTTGACTCAATTTTTTCAAATAGGATCTGGGCAATGCAAAATCCAATGGGAATCTTGAAGGGTGTCCAACTATGGTTTTGGATGAAGACAATAATTTCACCTATGTAATCCTCATCAATGACTTCTCCTTCTACTGAGAGTCCTTTCAATGCTAGGCTGCTGCGACAGTATATTCTTCTAACATGTCCTTCAGGAATTTGGATGCTGATTCCTGTATAGACTTGCTTGACTTCTCAGTTTGAAACTGTAGCTTCTTTAGCTACATATAGGTTATGTCCAGCTGCTTTTTGACTTTCTTTGGTTGGGGCCTTAGCAGGTTGTCTTAACTTGACAAAGTCTAGTGTTCTGGTGATCAGGTTATTGAGATGGTGCAGAGTAGTAACAGTTACTCGTGTTGTTGTTTGGGGTTTTCGGTTGGGGCAGGCACTGACCATATGTCCTGTCTTTCAGCAATAGAAGTATGCTCTGCTTCTTCAAAGTTCATTTCTTTCTCCTTCAATGAGTTTCTTGAAGGTACTCAGCTGGGTGGGTTCATGATTTCTAGATATCCACAAAGTGGATGTTAAGGGAGCTCGGGATGCTTCATGCTTGGGTTCTTCTTTCTTGGTCTAAGTCTTTTCCTTGTTGTTGAATTGTCTTCTAGGCAGAATTGGTCTGGCTGTTAGGCTTCACTTGACCATAGTCTTGATTCTTGCCAGGCACCATTGTTGGTGATCACAACCAACTGGGCGGCCTTGTTTATGGATTTTTCTAGTAAGCCATTCAGACAGTGCATTGAATAAATGGTCTGCTCTTATACTATTTCGTGCTTCATCATTGGTAATATATCCTAGGCCAACAGTATTCAGGAGTGACTCAAGCTTTGTACAGAAGGTTTCGAATTCTTCTTTGCTATATATATCGAATTTAAGATTGCAGAGTTTTATTCAAGATTCGGCAATCATGGTTTCACTGTGGTATTGAGCAATCATGAGTTGTTTGAGTTCAGGGGCTGTGGGATAGGCTCCAAATCCTGGGGCATTGTTTGCTGTGTTCTGAGCAACTACTGCAGGTCAGGTGTCCTATGTGAGGGGTTTTTCAGGAAGGGTTTGCCACCATTCTTTGGCAGGTCCTCGGAAGAATGTAACAACTCAGCAGACATAGACTGTAGTGGTAGCAAAGAGTTGTTCCAGAGTGTGGTCTTGATTGTTTGTCAGAAGGCAGTTGGCAACTCACTCATTGGTCCATTGGTTGGCTTCAAAGTTAGTGTCAACTACACTAATAAAGCTTTAGACTTCTTGTACAGTACCATTGAAGGTAGGTAGACTCAGATTTTTGGTAGGTCAGGTCTGTTCAGCTAAGGTAGTAATAGTTGCTGCCATTATCGCTACCTGGGCTGTGAGGTCTAGAATCTGTTGGTTTGCCATGTTGTGTACTAGAGACAGTTGGACTACTGGTAGTGGTGTTACTGATACTACTTGAGGTACTGGTGCAGAGTGTGAGGGAGTTCTTTGGATCTGTGTAAGTTGCTAGAGTAATAGTTATGGGTCTGGAGTAAGGGCTCGATAGGTAGCTGTCTATTGCTGTGTAGGTGTATTCTGTCCTGATGGAGGTGCATCTTCTTTGGTAGTATATCCGGGATCGAATTCACTGAGATACTCCTCCTCCTCTTTGGTTTGGTCCCCATGTAATTGGGTTTGCTCAGCATCAAAGTAGACAGAATCAGTGGTATATCTGATTTCAGATGGGTTTAATTCAAAGTCAAGTTCTGGTTCAGTATTGGTTTCAGATTCAGGTAGAGCAGTAGCAGAGCCTACTTCTGGTTTGGAGTCAGGTAGTTGATAAAGGGTTTCTCTTGCTTCTTTCTTAAGAATATGGCGGGTCTTGCTGTTCTGGAATCAGTAGTATAATGTGGTCTTAGTTCTGGTATAGTAAAAGTCAGTAGAGTTAAGCCACTTGGCTACAGAGGCTTGGGCTTCATGAGGAACTAAGGCTAGAAAGACCGCTGCTAGTTGTCCTAGGTCGCTCGGATTTGTGGAGCTGACAAAACTCTTGTTGAGAAGAGTAAAGAAGACTTCTATAAGACCTTCTTCATCTTGACTTGCTGGATATAGTGCAAGGAGTTCGGTGAATAGGTGTTTGCCTATTTGCTAATTTATTCAGAGTACTTCTTTCTTTAAATGAAGTTTGTCCCACTTGTTATAGATGTGGAGGTCAAATTGTTCTTATACGTCAGGTTCAATTCTCTCCAGGTTGTCAGATGGTTCAGAATAAATTCCAGTTCAGAGGTTGGGCTTTATACCAACTTGTAGGAATTCACAGAGGGGTTTGTAATAGGGTGAGGAAGTGTCTTGAAGTGGAATTTGATTGTAAACCACTGCTACCAAGTTGTAAGAGGGTTGCTTTTTTGGGTAACCATTACATAGTTCTAGAAGGGTTTTCTAGAAGTTCTGGATATTCTAAAAGACTGTTTTCTTATGATCAAGATCAATTTCATATAGAGTACATCCTCTACACTTATTGATTTCAAGATTGGATTGATGTCTCAACCAAAGTCCTTTTTTGGACTAGTTCTGGATGTTCGGGATTTTCCATTTTTCAGGAAGTTCAAGAAACTAAGACCAGCTTAGTTGAATTGGCATATCGCTGCAGACAATACCCAATTAGGAAATTTTGTGACAGGGTTAGGAGTGAGACCTAACAGGGAGCGGATTTACTTAAGAGTGGTTTGTAGATTATTAAATAGGTTTATTTGCTATTCATGATATTGCTATACTAGGAGTAGTTGTGTGAAGGGATATTGTGGAGAAGTGCTCAGGAGTTGTATTCGAATTGTTCAAGTATGTTTGAGTCTGTTTTTAGTCTGAGATTCTGAGGTCTGGAGGAGGGAGTATTTATACTAGTGAGGGGCTATCTGGACTATACTAGATATGGATGTAGCATTAAGTACCTTACTGAGTCAGAATGCAGTCACATAGTACAAGTGTGATCTGATATATCAAGAGATCATCTGGCTGCTGAGTTAGTTTACAGTCACATCATATAAGGCTAATCTAACTATACTATGACTGCTAGGCTATTTATAGGTTCAGATGCTATCTGAGTAGTCTTCGGTAACATTACCATCAATAGCATCATCTCTGATAAAGTAGTTGTCTAGGAAGAGTGGTTTGCAGATTACTTCTCCTTGTTCACTGAGGTAATAATACATTGGAACTTCATCACCGCCCCACAGGATAGCATCATCTGTCTCATATACTGGATAAGGTGTTAGTAGGCAAAGGAGTGGTGCATCATCTTTATTTTCATCAGATTCGCTATCTGCATACCTTTTATAAGTTACAGTACTATGAGTTGCAGTGTTGTAGTAAGCTGGCAGCTATGGTTCATGTTGCTCATACTTGGGTGGTAGAGTGGTTGGTTCGATCTCGAGGGTTGTCTGGAGGTATAGGTTGTGTTCTCTAGTCTCTTCATTGTAGTTGAAGTAGTCAGAGGTAAATATGGATTGATATTTGTGCCAGTGGTCATTGTCCCAATAAGTCTCATATGTGGTTATGAACTATTGTAAGTTCATTGATAAGGTTGGCAGTATGATCAGGGTTGGTAGAGATCCTTGGCTCAAGGTCATATTGGCATCAGAGAGATCATTGTCTTCTGCTTCATCTTCATCAAATCAGATTATATCGTAGACATCCTTCATAGCATATCCAACTTGGGGCATTTGTAAGATGTGGTCATCTGGGTGCAAGAAGGTTCTGTCTGTAGTCTAAATATATTCGAGGTACTTGTGGTTGAGTTCTTGTATCATATCATTGATTTGGCCATAGGATAGAGTAGTAACCATTTTGCTGATAGTAACTTAGAGGCAGAGAATAACAGTGCTATACTCATAAAAGAGTTCTTAGTGTTTGCAGGCAATGAGCTTCTGGTGTTGAGACATCTGGGTAATATCTGTATCATGGTGGTGTTTGACCATGTCTTCCAGGAGGTGGCCAATCTGGTAGTAGCTTAAGATTTGTCTGATCTGGTGAGCCTTGTTAAGCATGTTCAGAGTATTCCATCAGGCTTCTATGAAGTAGAGGGGTGCTAGGCTATGGATATTCATGAGGGGCAGAGGGGGTGTGGCTTGGTTGATAATGGTATTCCAAATGTCAGCACAGATGTGGTTGTAGATCTCAGTGGTTATATTTGTGTATGTTCAGAAGTTGTGATTATTGTTTGTTTTGGTTCTCTATTTCGATATGTCTCAGTGCCTAGTATATACATTTGGTCCTGATTGATAAGATTCTGTTTGTGTAAATCTTGTGTTCCATGACTTTGTGTTGACTCAGCTTTATACACTATGACTTCAGTTTGACTTAGCTTTGTGATCTTGCAGGTGATTTCCAGATTTGTTCGGAGGTCACATGTGATTTCGGTGGCTTGTTCAGAGGATGATGTGTGATTTCGGTGGCTTGTTCAGAGGATGATGTGTGATTTCAGTGGCTTGGAGGTTGTGTGCTTATAATTTTGCCTATATATCTTGGGTCAATGGTTTCTTCTTCTACTGTTATTCCTTGTCTGGCAAGTTCAGACCTTGAGGTTAGTTAGATGTAAGCTCCTTGGGGTGGCTGTATGGCTATTCCAGTTCTGATTATGAAGGTTTTTCCAGGCTTGATAGATTCATCCTCTAGACTGTGAAGGTCATACCCTATATCTTCTGGGTGAGCTTTGGTTGGGGGTTTGGCCTTAGGGTGTAGTAGGGCATACTGGGCAATATCCTTGCTGAGTTTGGGCTGTCCTAGGGCTGAAGCTCTACTAGCAGAGAGTCTCTAGGCTTTGAGGTTGAGGTGTGGCCATCTGGCTCCAGTAGAGGGGTCTTGGAGATAGTTGATTCCCCTTCTTCCTGTAGAGTCTAGGACTTCTATGAAGTTGGTGGTATCTTCTGCCATCCTTAGCAGGTTGCATGTCTGATGAGAGCTAGGATATCTTTTCCTAAATTATAGATCTTGAGAATCCTTCTTCCTGGCTTTTTAGTCTGGCTTTTTTGAATCTGGCTTTTTTGGATCTAACTTTAGTTATCTCCTCTCTTCAAAGTGTGAACTGTAACATCATGACTGAAATAAATCTTCTGATGCCTGCAGTCTCAGCAGTCTGGGTGTTTTCTATGGTTGCAATATCCCATTGTTCAGAAATGGTATTCCCAGTTATTGATCTCTTGTTGTTTTGGGAATCAGTACCCATCTTGGTCATAAGTAGGTAGAAGAGTAGACAAGGAATATATGTCTGTCTGAGTGAAGAAGCCTTATCTCCTGAATTAGCTTTGCAACTTAGTAGTAACTTCTTGGAAGATAGTTGACTGTGCAACTGTGTTTGGGGGTTCTGGTCTCTGGGGTCTCTGTCTCTCCTATTGGTCTAGTAAATGGTACTGATAGCAGTAGTCTCGAAGAGAGTGGAAGACCATTTGGTGTGGATATCTTCCTAGCCCAAAAGCCTTTTCTTGGTGTGTTTCTTTCTTGGAGATAATAGTGATTGTACTGAGTCCTTCTTCTGTATTCCAAGGGTCATTGTCTTCAGATGGTGTCTAGTAAGGGTCATTCCAGGAAATGAGTTTGGGGATCTCTTCTTCTTCAGATACTTCTTGTCTAGGAACTTCTTGGTTGGAAGTTTCTTCTTTCTCAGATAATTCTTGTCCCCAAATTGCTTGTACTTCTGCAGCTTCAGTTGCAGATATTTCTGAAACATATCTGTATTTCTTCTTCTTTTTTTTGCACTCTGGGCAGGCCATGCCAGGCGATTTCCTTGTTCCCATGATTTTGAAGGAATGTTCAGGACACTTGTATTTCTTGAGGCAGATAGGGCATCCTTTGATTTCTTCTGCAATAGTTCCAATAGTGATAGAGATAGTGTTCTTGGCCCACACATTGTCTTCTGGTCTGTTGTTCATCAGATTAATTCAGGGATTGAGTCTGGGATCATTTCTATTTTCAGATTCTTCTTCTTCCTCTGTAGTAGACTCTTCACTACTGGCATATTCTTTCTGAATAGTAACCTTCTTCTTCTTTGATTGCTCATAACTGGTCACCTTAACTCTGTACTTCTTACCTCAGTAGTCAAACTTGAGTACCTGTTGACCAATGTCCACAACTGCATTTATTTCCTTCATCCAGTTGGTGTCAAGAATTATGTCATAAGTGACAGCTTCAGTAACAACAACTTTCAGAATGGAGAACTAAATGTATTCAAGGGAGATAGTGATATTTCATACTTCTCCAAGGAGTGGAGTTCAAGCTCTATCTGCTACTATGATGCTAAGATTGGATGGTCCATCAATGGGCCATTGAAGGGTGTCCAGGAACTATTTGGTAATAATACAGACAGCTGCTCCTATATCTATGAGAATCTTTACCTTTTGTCCTCCAATATCTTTATATAGGTAGGTGCTGATATATCTTTCAGCTGCTTGAACAGAGATGGGAACTAGTGAGGCTCCTTTCTCTGCTACCTTACTGGTCATAAGGTTTTGTAGGTGATCTTCCGAGTCCCCTTTCCCCTATTATTACCCCCTCTACCTCAGGTTGGTTTGTTATACCTGTAGGGGCATGGTGGGAGGAGGGCAATGGTGATGAGTTGCCTCTTTTTTTTTTTTTTTTTTTTTTTTTTTTTTTTTTTTTTTTTTTTTTTTTTTTTTTTTTTTTTTTTTTTTTTTTT
>RBNI01000692.1:0-27813 GCA_003990745.1 Jimgerdemannia flammicorona | reverse complement strand
TCCTCTCCCCTGTTCTCCCTTTCCTGCCGATCCTTCAACTGCACAGCTGCAATCCCATCCGCTAGCTCTTTCTCCAATATTTCGTTGTGCGCACGCTGCTCTGCCGTCTGTTCTATGAGATCACCAGGAACTTCCTCCGGGCGTTTGTTAAAGAAGCGTGGGCGTTCGCGCAGCGACTGTTCCTTGGTCGACGCTGAGGTGTCGTTGGCAGCCTTGCCTTCATCTTGATCGGGCTTCTTGAAGTCCGAATGGGTATTGTGCACTTTGTAGTATATTGTTTGGATCTCAATGGGTGCCGGTGCCTGTGCCAGCACCTGCGTTAGCCTGGTCATTACCTTTTCTTCATTCTTCGCAGCGGCATTGGTGGTCCAGATTTGGAAATTGGTATCATTGTACCGCGTCGAAACTGAGACGCCGCAAACACTATCGTCTGAATGAAATATTGTTACAATAACACAACAATATGAGATGCGTGGATAAGTTCGTGAGGTTTGTCATTACGATCCGAATGAACCGGTCGACAATAATATTAACAGGGGAATGGAATCTACTGCTCCAACATCTTGCTTTTTATTGTTATTACTGAGACCTTAAAAAATCCACAGCTCTCCTAATACTATCCGATAACACTTACCAGCCGACAAACAATCCTCAAACTGCTCCCCGACAAGTAGCATCAGAGCTTCACGCCATCCGACCGGTGCGTCCTTCTTGTTGATGCGGAAGTTATACGCGCCCCCATTTTCGTTCTTGGGGTCTTCCCTGAAATCAAGCACCAGGTTTTACAAAAAAAAAAAAAAAGGCAGCAGTGCAATTTCTAGCTTTAAGTAAACTATACTGGGAAACCTTGCACGCAACGCCAACCAAAACGTCATCGAATACGTTTACAAACAACTCACCAGATGGGCTTGATCCCCTTCTTCATGAAATGCAGACTGGAGCGAAAAGGTAGCTTATCGGGACCCGCGATGTTATTGTATACAGACCAGAATGCCTTTTTATTTGACGATGCAGAGTAAAGTGAAAATGTTAGGATGAGTATTTCAATAACTCGGTGGTCCAAATTCTATCAAAAACGTGTAAAAGGTCCTTTATTCAATATGATTACATTCGACCATTACCTGGACCGTGCCAACTGTCGAAATAATCTTCAGGTTCTGCTCGTACTCGGCAGGCGAAAGACCTTGTACATATCTGCCGGAAAAAAAAAAAAAAAAAAAGAGGGGGGAGGTTGTGTTATATTGATGATAAGACCGCGGAAATATAGGTAGTGATTTCCGCCGGGAAACAACGGAGGATTCTGAAAGCTCATATTTGTAAAAGTCTGAAATGCCCTTTGGAATTGACACTTTCCACGCGTTCGACATAACTTTATCCTTCAATACGCCATACACCTTCAATACGCCATACATCTCCTCCCTCTGAACTAACATGTCCTCCGAAATGCAGGTGAACTTCATCGCCAAAAAGAAAAAAGAAAAAAACGCACCAAATCTCCCTTTGGTAATCTTTTTGCGACACCACTTCAGCCTTCCAAAAAACACGCGCACTTACTTGTCCAACCAGAATGTCCATTCGTTTTGCAGAGGGATAGCTGCCGACTTCCTGAGCTCCTCCTTCTTGCGGTCGTCAACCTGAGGCTTCCCCTTGGCGGCAAAATAGCCCGGCAGATCGTTTGCGGACATTGTAGGCATCACGTCATGGCCTGACACGGAACGCTGCATCTCGGAAGATGACGGTATGCCGAGTGGGGAAGGCACGTGAGACATGACATGACCCTCGCTGCTGAGTGAACGGCTGATGGGCGCAGCCGAGGATCGGACGAGCGGTGCCCCCAACTTTTGGGCACCAGCGCCACCCATGAACTGGAAGGCCGACACGGCGGGCGACAAGTGCATGTTGGTCGACTTCAGAGTGGAAGATGTGGAGGGCGAACTCGGAGAGGCAGAGCCCATAAGTGGACGATGAGGTGTACGTGAGTGGATTGAGTCGTTTGTATCGGTCATGGTAGAAGCAAGGGCTTTCCCTTTATCAGTGCGTGGAAAGGGAGCGGGGGGCAGCCTCGGGGGAAGAGACTGCTGCCTGTGAAATTTGGTAAGGGGGGTTTATAAATGGTCGTCACGGTCACAACGATTATGATAGGACCATGCCGCTCTTCCATTCCTCATCCTACAAAAAGCAACTCCAATGGGGTTCTGGGGTACTTGCCATCCTGCGTTGGGGAACCTCAACCGAGTTAAATAATGTCCCATTCATCCCCTCCCCTCGCTGCCTCGCCAGAAACATCACCATGTCCGTCTTAACACATCACGACATCGTCCACTTCGAATCTATCGCCACAAAAGACGCTGCCTTTGATCTGGATCTGTATTCTCTCCTCGCGGTATTACTTTAACCCTCAATGCCCCACCCCTCCACCCCCACCACCCACACCTCCACCCCCACCCCCCACACCTCCACCCCCACCCCACCTTTCATACATTATTCAACTTGCTCAAAAGACCCGCTTACTTTCAAATTCCAGATCGTCATTCTCACTGCTGCTAATCAGCCCGAATATGTCACTGCTGTGGTGGAGCGGCGTCTCCGAGCTCTGGGCGAATCCGTGTCGTCCAAAGCACTCTTCCTCACACGGGTGCGTGAGGCGCTTCTGAAAGCCAGCTTGTTGTGTGGGTTTCCGCGGGTGGGTCAACTCGAAAATGTGATTGACTTTGTATGTGATCTCGTTCGCGGAATCAAATGGTTGACCCCATCGTACTCTGATTCATCAACAGGTGATCAATGGACTGCGCTGTGCGATGGTACCCGTAGACCATGAGACAACAGAAGCTTTGCCCAAGGTCCCATTAAGGTACGTGGTTTTCAATTTTATATAAACGTGGCGCAGATAATGCAGGAAATATCCTCACTCAGGGCACTCAGGGATACCCAATCTCTGGAGACACTCGCCGCCTGGCGCATCCGGGGCGAGCAATTTTTTTCCCGTGTCTACGACCGGCACACTGATCGCGTCATGAGTGCTCTGATGGCGAGCAGTCCAGATCTGGCGGACATGGTGGCGCAAGAGGCTTATGGCAAAATCCTGTCAGATACACAAGTGTTGGGAGATGTCGAAACCGAATTGGTCGTGATTGCGGCACTGGTGCCAATGGAAGTGCCAGCTCAGGTATAGTCTTGAATATAAGCACAGACACCGGGAAAGGCGATTAATGGGATGATATTTAATCTTTCGCGCTCGCTCGTCTTGCCTTGTTTCGTGCCTTCACAGCTGAAAGGGCACGTTCACGGTGCTAAAAATGTCGGCGCTTCAGAGCTACAGGTAACGACTGTGCTTGCCCTTGCGGAAACGATGTGTTCGCGGCTGCGACAGGTCCCGATCTCATTGTAGCTTAAGTTCCGAACCATATACGATATCGGAGGTGCCATACAATTGATTATTATTGGCACACTTAATTACGCTAGCATTTAACATAATATGACCTGGTCATGTTGGGTCAATGAATGAATTGCTTTCTTCCCCCTCCCCCTCCTTTATTTTGTTTTTTTGTTTTTTTCTTGGTTTTGCTCGTTTGAGGAATAAACGCGGAATACCTTGACAGAGGAGCAGGTCCAACAACGAATAGCGAAATATTCCCTCCGATGGATGACAATCCAATGTACTCTCCATCCCATTTCGACATTTCTATTTCGCCTTGCCCTTCTCCGTTTGTTCCTGATACGCAGTTTGCAGTTTGACGAGCTGTTGGAATTTGTGATAAATAGCGGAAGTAATTCAATGAATCCTGTACCATTATCGTAATCAAGATACTCGTAAAAACAAAACGGGCACGTGGAAGAGTCTGAGTGCGAGAGCAGTACGAACCTCCATTTTCTTCTTCTCCGATTTCTCCGTCAAATCACTCAGCTGCCTCTCGACGCGTTTGCTGTGAGAGGGCATAAGAATGTTAAATATGGCGGAGGACATGACGAACGAAAAGAAGATAAGACGTGCTTACATCTCCGCTCGGATGAACTCCAGCCGCTTATCAACGTTAGAGGTCGCTTCAGATCTATCCTGCTTGACGAGCACAGGGCCGATCAACTTGTAGATGTTGGCGCCTTCAGCAAGGAGACTGAACTCCTGCAAGTCGAAATCGAAAGTGAGGCCATGAAGGCGGGACACGTGCACGGTACAGTCTACGCAAAGCGCACCTTCTGGACGAGTTCGTTTTCCTGCAGCTGTGAATCCAAGCGTTGTCGGGACTCGACGGCCTTTGTGAGATCTTTCTGGATGGCTTGGTAAGCGGCACTCTCGGCCTCGAGCTTGGCTTCCATTGCTGCCATAGATAGACGTAGTTGTTTGCGAGTAAAAAAAAAAAAGTCCAGTGTCTGTTAGAGATTTATAGATGGATGTGGGTGACGTCACCATTCTTTTGTGTTGACTTTTCGAAAGAGCAGTCCGAACTTTGCTATAGCGGAGCCATGAAGTGAGTACTTTTGAACAATTACCATTTTTTTTTTTAATGCTGAAGCACTTATACACACACACACACACTAACCCTTCCTCCACAGCGTCGTAAAGGAAATCAACCGTATCAACCAACGCGAGGCTGTTCGTGACCTCTCCGCCGAAGCATCCTGGCATGCACAGTATAAGGATAGCGCCTACATCTTCATCGGCGGCCTTTCCTATGACTTAACCGAGGGTGACATTATTTGTGCCTTCTCGCAGTATGTTCGCTCTTCTTTTTTGTTCCCGACTTTGGCGTGTATTTCCACCCTCGCTTGTCCAATCTCAGTGGCTTTCTTTAACCACTTTTACAGGTACGGCGAAGTGGTCGATATCAACTACGTGCGCGACAAGAAGACTGGTAAACCTAAAGGTTTCGCCTTCCTCCAATACGAAGATCAGAAGAGCACTATATTGGCTGTTGACAATTTGAACGGTACCAAGGTGAGACACGCGAATGTTTGCTCCGCCAAAGTTCCTCTATAGTCTTGTCGCGCTGATTTCATTATTGGATTTATTGACATAATACCTCCAGATTGACGGAAGGACTCTCCGTGTCGACCATGTCGAAAATTACAAGCAACCCAAGAATGAGGATGGCACGGAACCCGACGCACCGAGTATGAACGCCATACCTCAGATTGTTCAAGGTTGGTCTCGGACGGCATGCGCCTGATCTCAATCTTGATTGTCAATAATGCTGTCATCATGTAAATGTTGGCTTAGGTTTTTGAGCTATCGTTGACCATCTTTCGTACCTTTTTTTTTTTGCTTACACTAGACGACTCCGACACTGGCTCAGCCTCCGACGACCTTGCGGGCCAAATTGACCCTGAAGACCCGATGGCTGAGTACATCCTCAAGAAGCTTCGCAAGGAGCGTAAGAGGGCGAAGAAGGGTGAAAAAAAGAAGAAACACAAGCATCGCGACGAGAATGACGAGGATGATGGCGAGAAACGGGCGAAGAAGAAGCGCAAGCATCGCGACGAGAACGACGAGTGTGACGGCGAGAAACGGACGAAGAGAGCAGAGAGTGAGGGAAGGAAAGGCGAAGATGACGACGAGAAACGGGCGAAGAAGAGTACAGAGAATGAGGGAAGGAAAGGCGAGGATGACGACGAGAAACGGGCGAAGAAAAGTACAGAGAGTGAGGGAAGGAGAGGCGAGGATGACGAGAAACGAGCGAAGAAGAGTGCAGAGAGTGAGGGAAGGAGAGGCGAGGATAACGGTGAGAAACGGGCGAAGAGCGCAGAGAATGAGGGAAGGAGAGGCGAGGCGAGGGAAGGAGAGGGGGACACAGTGCGTGCCGGAACTCCGCGACGGGAAAGGGGCCGAGATGACGGTCGGCAGCGTCCGAGGTCGAGGTCAAGGTCACGTTCTAGGGATTGGGAACGCGAGAGAGGTTCTCGTGCAAGGGGTGATATACGAGAAGACAGGGGCAGAGGACGGGATGAGCGCCGCTGGTCAAGGTCGAGAGACCGCGAACGCAGCCCTAAGCCTGGGAGTAGCAGACGGAGATCGCGCGAGCGAGGCGATGCAAATAACTGAAACGTGCGGATCGGAAGTTGAAGGAGATCCAGATAATACGGAGAGAGTTTTTCAACCAAGTTGGGTGATTATTCTGTATTCCTTTCTCTAATATTAGATATGTGGACATTCTGCAAACAGTTCCTGAAAACGAGTAGTATTGGTGCTATCGAATGAAAAAATCTTATTGCACAATTTGTCTTGAATAAATGAATGATACTGCGCATGCAATAAATCAACGTTAAATATATTGCTGAACAAAATGCTTAACAAAAAGAAAAAATGATCCGGTATCGTGGAGAATGGTTTTTTCTCGCGGAGCTCAAGGCTGTTTGCCAGAATTGCCCGTCACAATTGTGCAAGAAAATGGTTGGATCGCAAATTAAATAAACTGTTTGGTAGGTGAAAACCTACAATGATTGACCTTACGACAACGTATCCCTCAGACGTTATTCCATTGAACTGGCGCCTCTATATATTATATATATATGTTTCTTTTTGCTTGAGTGTGAATGTGTTCGAAGGGGCTTCTCGATCCAGTCATGCTCCATCCTCGCCAAACATCCAGTGATGTAATTCTATCATCTGTGTCAGGGTAATCGAGAATCGAGCATTACATTATTGCATCTGTTAAGTATATGAATACTTACAAAATTGCCCCAACCTTTGCCTTGCGTCACTCTCAGAATTTCATTGCTCTACTGACGAGTTCTCGCTTATGAAAGCCAGGCAGCCCATTTGTCAATATCCTTTTGTCAATATCCTTCGGGTAACGCTGTCATCTGGATAGGGGTTTCGGGATACCGCCGGTTGTACCGTTCCACTAGCTCCGGCTCAAAAACTCGTACGCCGTCCAGCTGGTTGCCCAGCGTCATCCAGCCGGGTCGGATGTTGTGCGGACGGCCGAAAATTTCTAGGTTGCGTAGTATATGCAAGATAAAGAAGAAGAAGAAATTGAGTCAAAGGGCATATCCTCACCGGAGAGTGTACGAGAGCGGGGAGGAACCACCTAACCGTCAATTGCTCACCTAACTTCCTCATCCCTGGACTTAACCGATCGATTAAGCCGTACACTTCATCCGGTTTCCGACTGGTCTCGCGAACCTCTCCAACGAGCACGTCGCAATCCAACCCAACATTGAATCCCAATGGGCTGCCCTTCATTCCAACAAGACAGTGCTCCTTGCTATGGTTGAGCCAGTGGCCCGTACGACCGGTTCGGATAATACGTTGGAGCTGGTTTATTTTGATCCAGACGAGCTCATCGACGCGATCATAGCTGATAGGGGATGGAACGCAAAGAAAAGATACGGATCTTGTGATCAACATAACGATAGATGGGGAAGTGAGCTAATCTCGTCGATTGCTTCGACCGACCGAAGATTTATATCATTCAATGTCAACGGCATATATTGCAAACAATCAACCCAAAACAAATCACGGCCAACCTACCCCCAAATTTGCATGCACTCCCGACCAAGCTCCATTGCACGGCCCGTCACCCAAAGGAAAAGTAATCCTTCATCCTGCAATTCACTGATACCCATCGCCTTCATCTCATCGTCATTCATCGTACCGTAAGGTAGCTGTGATTTACGAATGTACGGAGTAAAGAGCGCTTAAACTCTAATTCACGTGAATTCGATTCTTTCGGAAAGCACAGCAGGCCGTGGTTTTTAGCATTGACACAAAAAAAATGCTTACGTCCATGTGTATATCCCACGGTGGATCTGCCATGATTATGGGGAATTTTCCAAGAATGGAGAAGTCCAAAGAGCGAACATCGCAGTTGATCCATTGCGCGGGGAGCTATGATACCGTGAAGCGAGCAAAATCAATGCCCAGGGAACGCGCAAGGGGAAGTCGAAATGGAGATTCACAGATTGGTGGGCAAGTAACTTACTACTTTACCAAGTGGATTGATGACCTTATTTGAAAAAAAAAAAAAAAAGTAATAATTATAGAAAAGAAACGTGATGTTTCAAAGACAAAGGGTTTGGCCAGATACGTTTATAAGCATATTACAGCTTCTCCCAGAAGCGTTTACGAAAGCGTTTCACATACCACCGGCATTGTAGGTATCTTCCTCTCCACAACCTTGTGCTCCTCCTCTTCATTGTCCAGCTCGTAATGCACGTACTTGCATGTATTCATCCGGTGGCACGTGTTCAGGTAGGAACAGTCGCCCAGGTTTTCATCCGTGTGCGCGCGAACCACAGGACGGAAGTGAAGCTGTGGTCAATAATGTTTGTATTTGTCAGAGACAATGAAGAATATATATTAAGAGCTCTGGAAAAGAGGGAAAAGAAAAAAAAAATCATATATCTACCTTGAGACAAGGGTGGTTCTGTTTGCGCTGTTTGCGACATTCAGCCTTTGTGCTGTGTACACAAAATTCGCGGAATTTATTTTCTTTCGAACGCCACTGTAATGCGAGTTTGCCCAACCCCAAAATGCAAGTGTCGACATTTAAGTCTCATAGGAATCTTTTCATCACACAACAATATTTGTGCGTGGAATAATTCGGTCAAAAACAATGAAGGTGACCAATTATTAAGCTCGAATGATGATGATCGATACTTACTGTACGAACAACCAAACGCTCAGCTGTTGTTTTTTTCTCAATCAAATCCCCAATATCGGCTAAAACATTGTCATCTTGACTCTCCTTAAAAGAGGGTGCGTTGAGCAACTGGTCAATGTCCCTGGGCACTAATGTATATATATATATAACCAGAGCATGGAAGGGAAGGGAATACAAATATACCGTAGTATATTTGGTTACTGAGGCACAGGATTTGTTTCTACTTCAACGACATAAACTTTCAACCTACAAGGATAAGCATCTGACATCTCGGAGGCTTTTCGTTTATGAGAGATGCGAGATGTTGAGAGGGCATGGTTGGGAACGGCTGGTTTCAAAGAACTTAGGGAGCTTACAAATGATATTTGCGAGATGTTTATGCCCTTTTAGAATACCAGTCGAACGGTTTTCTCCCATGTACATATCTAGGATAAAAAATAAAATAAAAACCCCCCACCTCTCGACCACCTTTGCCACCGAGATCTTCCTTGGATTCAACAGAGTGATAAGTAGGTTCTTGCGCGGGTTGGTAACCCATTGCAGCGTAATGACGTTAGGTCCCCAAATTTTGGCGAGTTTCGTGAGCGCGGCCTCAAGTTTTGCAAGACACAAGTCGTTGATGGCAAGTTGAAGGGTTGAATGGTGACGAGCGAGGCTTCAAACCACGGGAAGCCAAAGTTGTTACTCATGGCGTCAATGTCCAAAGCCTTCAAATAGGCGAGAGGAGAGAAGGAGACGTACTTGTTGAGCAGGGTTAGTAGGTCTATTGGTAGGTCAATAGAGAGGATGTCATGCTCCAGGTACTGCAGCAAAAGCTTTTCGAAGTCCATTGCTCGAGATGAATGAACAGTATATAAATCATTATACAATTTATACATCCAAATCTGACCACGTGCTTTAAGTACGATATTGTGACTTAGTACCTTCCCTATCAAAAAGAATTATATTATATATGTTAAGGACTAAATAGAAAGATAACTTTGAATATTAGAAATAACTTCTTTTTAT
The DNA here is from genome assembly GCA_003990745.1 of Jimgerdemannia flammicorona. Lineage (NCBI taxonomy): Eukaryota > Fungi > Mucoromycota > Endogonomycetes > Endogonales > Endogonaceae > Jimgerdemannia > Jimgerdemannia flammicorona. The sequence continues at coordinate 18,205 of RBNI01000692.1, read as the reverse complement.
CCAATTCTCAATCTATGAACTTATTAGTAATATTGGCTTAGGCATCAACTTCAGATATTGGGAACTTAAAACTTTACTAAAATAATTAAGTAATAATATTATTTCAGAAATTATTATTATTTATTATAATTATCTTTATTATTTTATCTTCAATCTTCTTCAATATATATTTACTCTCTATTTTATAAACTTATAATTCTTTTTAATAAGTTAACTTCTGATAAGTATAAACTTACTAAAGATATTCTTATAATTAATACTATCTTTATCTATTATATATAGAAGAGAAGAGTTACTTATTATTAATAAAAATATCAAAATAAGTAAAAAGTATAAAGTAAAGAAAAGAATATTAATGATATATAAAAGATAATAATATAATAATAATATACTTAATTATATACTATCTGCTAAAATATATTTAAATTATTCTTAAGAATAAATATTAAAATAATAAATAAGACTGATGAGATTTATCTATAATAAGTTATTTACTAAAACCACTAATATTACTATTATAGTAAAGATTGTAAAATTATATCTATATAATAGATATAGATAGTATGATATATGAGAGATAATGATAAATACTTTCTTTTTAATATTATTTAGACTAGAAAAAATACTGATTAATAGAAAGATATAGTACTTTAATAAACTATAGTATAGAGTGAGCAAAAGTTCTACAAAATAACTATCTATATAGAAATATAACTATAAGATTATTTTGATATTATATCTATCAATATTATTAAAGAGATAATTAATAAGATACTAATAATAAGAGATAAAACTATTAAACCTTATATAGTACCTTTCTCTAGTATAATTCAGATTATACAAACTTTTGGCAATACTTTTAGTATCATTTTTAGAAAAAAGATATATATGATATAGTAATTAATAAGTATTTCAAAGAGTATACTAGACAGAGCAGCTCTAGTATATTTAACTAGCAGTATGTAAGAAGGAGTCATAACTTGGAGGAAGAGTCTGTTGGGCTCTCTCTCTAGTAGATAATGAAGAGAAAGAGGAGAAAAAGGTGGAGCTAGTAGACAGAGACTAGAGAGAATGAGCTTTACTAATAAGATCAAGATAGAGTACTCAGTAACTGAATTAGAGAGTTGACTGTAGAAGGATAAAAAGAAGGAGGGGGCTGTAGGACTAGAAAGTGAGACTCATAGTAGCAGTAGCAGTAGGGCTAAGAGAGTAGAGGCTGAGAGAAGTGAGACTACTAATAGAGAGATATGTAACTGCTAATTTGAAAAAAAAAATCCAGATATAATAGCTAATAGTAAGGCTGGACAAGAGAGTAGTCTGAAGTCTGGAGATCTGACTAATAGTATAATGGGTCTGATAGTAGCACTGTTACTGTAATAGTTCTAGTTTCTTTAAGAAGAAGTGGTTAAATCTGGAAGTTCTAGTTGACCTAAAGTAGCTCAAAGAGATACTTAAAGGTTCAAGTATTCTTAAAGGATTTCTGAAAGAAAATATTCTGAGCTTTATTCAGGTAGAGAACAATAATATTTATATATAATCTGAAAGAAAGATCCAGAAGGATCTTAGAAAGAAAGAGAAATGCCAAGAAATAGGTTCTTGGCAAAGCTGACTAATACTATTCTACAATGTTCCAAAAGGTTCTATGACTAGCTAAGATAAGATACTTAGTACCAAGAAAAGACAAGAATATTTTAGTAGTGTCTGGGTGCCAAGAGAAGATTTCTAAACAAGTAAAAGATAATAGAACATAGTAGAATATTCAAGAAATGATAAGAAAAGACTAACTAAAAGATGCAAAAATATACTAAGACTAAATATAACTGTGAAATTATTACATCCCTCTCTCCTTAAGAACTAACATCCTCATTGAGTTCTTAGGTAATACAAGACTAGATATACTTAATCAAAATTTCTCAAACTTGAATTGGCGTATTGGCAGAGATTGGCCATCCTCATATAGAGCAGAGGGTCTATTACTAGACTAATCAACTAGGAGGAGTTCAAACCCAGCTAGTAGTCTCATTTTGGTAGACTTCTTGTTCATTAAATATTCTGCTAGTTCTGGGGTCCCAAAGTAAACTTCTAATGCATAAGGCACTAGTCATTGCCATAGATCATCAACAATCCAAGAAAGTCACTACAGAGATTGGGCAATGCATTTTGCCTCAAAGTCTTAAACTAGATCTTAAGAGTTCTTGAGATTGACCAGTGGTTCCCAGGTAGTATCATATTCAGGATAATCCATCTACTTGACTAGGTATTCAGGATGGTGATAGCAAATTCATTTGTCAAGGATTTTCTCAACTTCATACTTAATATAGTCTTCAATAATTACAGAGGCAGAAGGCTTAGGAATTTGACCAGGGTAGGGTGGTGACTGGTTCCAGGTCTTGAGATATGATACATGAAAGACTGGGTATACTCTCATAGTTTCAGGTAGCTTGAGGCAGTAGGAGGATACAGAGACTTATTCAGTGATATCAAAAGATCCAATATACTTAAGTTGGAACTTGTTTGAAGGGTGGTTGACTTGAGATTATATCTTAAAGTTCTTGGTAGATAGTAGGACTTGATCTCTAATAATGTAAGTAATATTATGGCATTTCTTGTCAGCATATTTGGTTTGATGCTGTTGAGCCTTCTGAAGATTCATAGTAGCAATCTTGAGTAGTTCATCCATTTTGTCTATAAGGTTCTTGGTAGTTGAAACTTGTATTTGGCTGGTTTTCTTAAAAGAGAATAGACTTGTAGGAGTCTCGGGATCTTGACCATAGAGTAACCAGAAAGGAGAAAGACCAGTAGATGATTGGACAGCATTATTATATACAAACTCTGCATAAGTCAGATAGATGTTCTAATTATCTTGCTCATAAGAAACATAGTTTCTAAGCATTTATTCTAGGGTTCTGTTCATGTACTCAGTTTGTCCATCAGTTTGTAGGTGAAAGGCAGTAGATATAGCCAATTGGATTCCCAGAGTCTTGAAGAGGGTTTGCCAGAAGTGACTGGTGAACTTGGGGTCACAATCACTAACAATTACTCAGGGTAGACTATAGTGACAGAAGATGGACTTAAAGAAGATTCTTGCAATCTTGGATGTGGTAGCATTGGTAGTAGTTAGTTCAGCAACCATAGTCTTAGTCAGGTAGTCAATAAATATAACAATAGCATTAGCACCAGATTGAGTTTATGGTAGTTGAGTTACAAAGTCCATAGTGACTTACTCAAACTTCTTAGTAGGAATTGGCAGTGGTTATAGCAAACTGGTAGGTACTTGGTTGATAGATTTATTATACTGATATAGATTATAGCTAGCAATATAGTTTTGATTTTCTTAACCATGTTTGGCCAATAGTAGCAGTATTGGATATTCTTGATAGTCTTTTCAATTCTCAGGTAACCAGTAAGAGGGGAGTTATGATGTTCTTGCAAAATCTTATAGTATAGATTCATGTTTTTAGGTAGATAGACTTGATCTTGATGATAGATCAGATTGTTCTCAATAGTATATATATCCTTGAGTTCATTCAAGAAAACTCTAGTAGCAACTGTGTCTTCTTTGTAAGCTTACCTAATTTGGTCCAAGAATTCTGATGCCAAGGTGACTTGCATAATTGTAGCGAGGTCTGGATATCTTGATAAGGCATCTAGTACTATAAGTGTCTTGCCAGGCTTGTAGATGATCATTGGGTTGAAGGTTTGAAGCTTGAGACTCCACTTGGCTTGTAGACATAATAGAGTAGGTTGGGTGTTGATGTACTTGAGGGATTGATAATCAGTAATGACATCAAACTCAATATCTTCTAGATAGTATTACCAGTAGTCTAGTGCATATATTATTGCTAATAGTTTCTTCTCATGAGTAGCTAGCTTTTATTCAGCTTGGGCCAGTTTGTGGGACTTGAAGGCAATAGGGCAATGTCCTTTGTCATCATCTTATGATAGGACTGCTCCAATGGCAAAATTCAACACATCAGTAGTGACTGTAAATTTTAGGTCTTGATCTGCATTATGTAGGACTGGAGTATAGGTCAGGCAGTTCTTGAGTTCTTGAAAGGCTTGTTGACAGAAGAGATCCCAGGTATAGGGTATATAGTGGTCTGAGTGTAGGGCCTTCCTCATGAGATTAGTCAGTGGCTTGGTAATACCAGAGAAGTTTCTGATAAAGTAGCAGTAATAGCTGGCTAGGCCAAGAAAGGATTGGAGTTCTGTGAGGTTTGATAGAATGGGCTATTCTTCAATTACTTCTATTTTGTGTAGATCTACTTGAATTCCTTATACAGAGACAATGTGGCCAAGGTATTCAACTTGTTCCTTGAAGAATTCACACTTCTTGAGCTTAGTATAAAGCTTGTGTTTTTGCAAGATCTTCAGAACTATTCAAATATATTTGAGGTGTTCTTCTTTAGTTACACTAAAGATCAGAATGTCATCAAGATATACCAATAGGAAAATAAATAGTTAGTCCTTAAATATCTTATCTATCAGAGTCTGGAATATAGTAGGTATATTGATGAGACCAAATGCTAAGACCAGGAATTCATAGAGTCTAAAGGAGGTCATAAATATAGTCTTGGGAATGTCTTCTGGCTTGATTCAAATCTGGTGGTATTCTGACATAAGGTCTAACTTAGTGAAGTACTTAGCATTCTTGAGAGCATTAAAGATTTGATCAATTAAGGATAGCAGATAGCAGTTCTTGACAGTGAGTTTGTTGAGTATACAGTAGTCTATGTACATTTACAGAGTACCATCCTTCTTCTTGATGAATAAGACTGATGAGCCATAAGGAGATTTGCTTAGTTGGATGACTCCTCATATAAGTAGTTCTTCTAGTTCCTTCTTAACTACTTCAATTTTGAGTGGTGACATGCAGTATATGTGTTTCTTAGGTGGTACAGCTCCTGAGATCAGTTCAATTTCATGATCAACTTCTCGTGTAGGTGGTAGATCAGGTAGCTTATCTGGAAAGACATCCTTGAATTCTTCGAGCAGTAGCTTGATGCTTTCATTGACTAATAGTCTCTTGTTTTGTTTCTTGGGTTGGATAATTACAATAAAGATATACATTGTTTTCTTGAGTACTTTCTTGTACTGTATAGCTGACAGTGTTGCAATCTGGGTCTTGCTCATAGTCTTGTCTGTCTTGATTGTAATATTGGCTCTATCTTGAAGTAGAATGACTTCATTCTTGCACCAATCAATGTCTGGGTTATATTTCATAAGCCAGGGTTTTTCTAAGATCAGGTTATAATCTCCTAATAGTGCAATCTCAAAGTCTACTCATTCCCAATATTTCTGAATCTTGATGGGCAGTTTGGTGGCAATTGACTCAATGGAGTGCAGAGTACTATCTGCAGTAACTATACTATTGTTCTTGGGTGCAGGCTTGGTGAGGATCTTGAGGCTTTTGATAAGATTCTGATTGATGAAGTTTTCTATAGCTCTACTGTCTATGAGTACTTAAACTTCTCTTCCTTTGACTAGGCCTTTGAAAATGAATATAGTTTGAGCTTGATTTTCACTAAAACTTGCTGCTTGATCAGTACTACCAAAATCCTTTTGATCTCATTTGGTTTCAGAGAGTTCTTGGACTTCTGTAATCTTGAGTTGACTGGCTTTTTCTAGGATCATTTGCACAACTCAGTCTCCTTCTTTAACTGTATAGTCTTGATCCTTCTGGTTGACAAGTAAGACTTGAACTTGTCTTCAAAAGTCTGGGTCAATGACACTAGCACCTATATCTAAATGATGTTTGACACTGAGTCCTGATCATAGTATAATTCTAGCATAATGTCCTTTAGGACATTGAACCACAATTCCAGTAGGCACCAGAGTGCAGCCCTTAGCTGGAATAGTGACTTGTTTGACTGAGTGTAGGTCAAGACCAATGGCTCCTTCTATTTGATATTAAGGGATCTGGGCATTCAGATGAAGCTTCTTGATCATGAGCTCAAGTTGACTGATAGTAGGATTGACAAGTATGTCCTTAGACAATATAGTGACTGGTCTTGAGAGTTCACTAGTCTTCCTAGGACATTTGATTGCAATGTGTTCTGTTTGGCAACAGAAAAAACAGGCTCTGTATTTCTTCAGGCAGTTCTTTTCTTTAGGGGTGAGCTTAGTATTCTTTTTGTTCATGGTGTCTAAGTCCATTGGTACTGGGCCAACTGTCCTTGGTTGGTTTCTGTGACAGTTCTTGAAGTGGTTCTTCTTGTAGTATTCTGGTTCAAAGTAGTTGCCAAAGGTGATGATATCAAATCTATCAGTGATTCTCATGGCTTTATCAAGAGTTTTGGACTCTTCTAGCTTAACCTTGACTTGTATATTTCCCTTCAGACCTCAGACATAGCAGTCTATCTTTTTATCCTCAGATACTACTGATAGCTCAAGTAGGATTGACAAGAATTGAATATTATAGCTTTATACAGACTTGAGTTACTTAATATTCACTAGCTTGTCCCTGGCTAGCTTAGTGGTATTAGCAGACTTGAACTACTTGTGAAGAGCTCTCTTGAAAGCTTCCCAATCTCTGATTTATACATATGAGTGTACAGATGTAACCATAATATGATTATATCACCAGATGGCTATATTTCCTTAGAGAAGTATGGCAGTAAATTAGACTTACATGTCATCTTCCATTCTTGTGAGTTTGAAGTATTGGTCCAATTAGAAGATTTATGCATCTGTAGATAGTCCTTCTCGATGGCTGTCAAAGGTGTCTGGCTTGAGTGGCTTGAAACTAACTAATGTTATGATAGAATATGATATTTCTATAGTTTGTATTTTCTGCTGTTCTAGTTGTACTTGAAGTTCTTAAATTTGGTAGGTCATAGTATTGATCATATCTTCTATGCCAAGTTGCTGTCCTCTTGCTTCTTCTATAGTAGAGAGGTCTGGCTGGCAGGCTAACTCTTCATGGCTCATTTTGGGTTCATATAACTAGTTGTAACTGGTTTCTGAATTTGTATGAGGTTTCTTAATAAGGCAAGATATAATGATACCACTGCTACCAAGTATAATAGTTCTAGTTTCTTTAAGAGGAAGCAGCTAAATCTGGAAGTTCTAGTTGGCCTAAAGTAGCTCAAAGAGATACTTAAAGGTTCAAGTGTTCTTGAAGGATTTTTGGGAGAAAATATTCTGAGCTTTATTTAAGCAGAGAATAAGGATATTTATACATAATCTGAAAGAAAGATCTGGAAGAATCTTGGAAAGAAAGAGAAATGCCAAGAAATAGGTTCTCAGCAAAGCTGACTAATACTATTCTACAATGTTCCAAAAGGTTCTATGACTAGCTAAGATAAGATGCTTGGTACTAAGAAAAGACAAGAATGTTCTAGTAGTATCTGGGCACTGAGAGAAGGTTTCTAAGTAAGTAGAAGGTGACAGAACATAGTAGAATGTTCAAGAAATGACAAAAAAAGACTAACTAAAAGATATAAAAATATACTAAGACTAAATATGACTGTGAAATTGTTACAGTTACTCTGGGTTCAGATACCTTTCACTGGTAACATTCAGGTGACACAAAGCTCAGACAATACTTTTCACAACATTTTTGGTGAAAGGAGACTATTGACATAGATAGCAATGAATATACTAGTGAGTATACAAGTCAGGGGGGTAGTAGTGCCTTTGGCTGGTAGTATGTAGAGAGGAGGGGAGATAGTCTGGAGATGCTAGGGCCTTCTATGGCTGGATATGACACTGGTGTTGGAGAGAGGGGAGAATTGAGATAATGAAGAGGGGAGAGAATGACCTTTGCTGACAAGGTCAAGATGGAGAGAATGGCATCTGGTCTGAATAGTTGGTTAGAACTGGGGAAGACATTGACAGCTTTGGTTGGGAACTAGAGAGGGGCCCCCATAGGAGGGGCCTCTATGGGAGGATCAGGCAGTAGAGAAGGGGGGGAAGTAGAGGCTAGAGATGTGACTGCTGATGGAGCTGTGACTGGAGATCTGGAAAAAAATCCAGATATAATGGTCATTAGTAGATCAGGACAGGGGGTGGGCATGAGGTCTGGAGACCTGACTGATAGTATAACTGGTATAGTGTCAGCACTATTACTCAAGAAGTTGTGGTCTAAATTCACTGTCACATTGTACTTTTGAGGCTTAGCAGTGACTGCAGGATGATTCTGGAATTGATAGTACAGGAGGTGAAAGAGGTGGCTTTGATGAAGTTCTTGAAGGGGAAGGAAGGGGGTTGAGGTTGGGTTTGAGGAAGAGGCATCATTGTTAGAGGCTATGAAAAAAGGGGTAGTAGTGGGTGAAGTAGTAGTTCCTATAGCCAGGTATATGCACTGGGACCCCCAAGTAGTACAGTTAATAGTGTTGGACCTTTCTACAGTATCAAGAGAGAGAACTAGAGAGCTGGTTGTAGAGGTGGTTAAGGAGTATGGGAAGATCATAGATATTGGGTTCAGAGTCTGGGAGGGTACAGATCTTCAAATAAGTAATATCAACATTAGGGTGAGACTGACTGGAAGAGAGAATATAGAGAAGACAAGAGACTGGCCTGCTGTTCTTAAGTAGGGACCAGTTGAGTGCAAGGTCTCATAGGTGAAATAGATACTAGAGGAAGAAGAGGACTTATTGGAGGCTCTTGAGGATCTGGCAGGAGCTGTTGAGTGGAGGAGACTAGCTTGGAAGGAGTATGAGGCCAAGATGGTGGTGGAGATTGTAGATGGCAAGAGGGTCAGGATGGACAAGAGGACCTGGGAGAAGATGCAGGGGAGACAAATCCAGAAGAAGTTATTGGAGAAGCTAGAAGGGGGTGGGACAAATAGCAGAGTAAGAGAAGATAGTACTGGCCTGAGGGAGAGCACCTGGGCTAGAGAGTATAGAATAGATCAGAATGCAGCCCAGAGTGGATCAAACTGGGCAGCATAGCAGAGGATGCCAAAATGGGAGAGAAAGTACACTCTCAGTATAGTGTCCAAGATGGGGTAGGGGGGGAGGAGAAACTTCTGGACATACTGAAGGAGGAGTGGAATGAGTCAGGGAGGAGGAGCACTTTGGTGGACCCAGTGATGGGGGTCAAGAAAGTTGTCCAGGGTGTTGCTGAGGCAGTAGATGAGGAGAAGTGGCTGTGGAAGACTCTGGAGGGAGTGGCAGCTGAAGAGCTGGGGGGAGAGGACTTCCAGGTTCTATATGATAGATATTGGGAGGAAATTCTTCATAGGGAGGAGGTACCGAGGAAGATTAGGAATGAGATCCTAGTGGTGTTCTTGGAGTCAGAGAAATATCAAGTTGATGATCAGAGGGAGGAGGCCCTTCAAGGGATTGTGAATGACCAGACAGCATACTTATGGGTTTTAAGGAAGAGAGTAGAGAAGTGGAGAGTGGTATGTATAGATTATTGGATGGAAATAGATATTGTGGATGGGGTGGAGTATCAGGAAATCTTGAAAGTACTGGATACTCAAGCTATAGCAGAGGATGAGGTAGAGGTGGAGTGGTATTTGGATCTGGCTGGTGATGGGATGAGCATAGAATTCTAGACTAGGCTCTCAATATCAAATATTTTTAAATATAAATAGTATAACTAGAATCATCTCTTTGAATGTAAATGGGTTGAGGGGAGTGGCACAGCATAGAAATATCTTTGGCTGACTGAGGGGACTGGATGTAGATCTCTTCTTATTGCAAGATATATAGTAGAAGGTAGACATAGACTTACAGAACTAGACTAGAGAATAAGGTGGGACAGCAGTGTGGGCTAAGAAGGTGGGCATTCTGGTTTGAAAGGAAATGGGGGACATTGGAGACATTGGACATTGGGGGAGTAGGTTGGTGTAGGGAGTATGGAAGAGGCCTGGGTGGAACTCTTTGACTGTTGGGTTATATTATTGTCTGACTGAGAGGAAGGAATGCATAGATTGGATTAGAGATCTGAGTGAGGCTGGTGTTATGAGTGAGACAGAGATTGATTGCTTGGGGGGTGATTTCAACATGGTATATGATAATGGATTGAACAGGACTAATGGTGGGAGAGGAATGAGAAGCAAAAGTAGTGAGTTGGATGATTAGATGAAGATTGAGAGATTGAGCTCCTTGGTTAACTTGGGGTGACAGTTTTGGGTGGATCACCAAATTTATACCCATTGGGTGGCAGGGCTAAGCTCCAGGATTGACTAGGTGTTGATGGCAGAGTGCTAGAGTAGATGTCTGGGACATACTGGAGGTGGTTTGGTGCCTGTGGTCAGATCACTGGGGTCTGATAGGGAGGGGAAAATTTGGAGGTAGTGGAGATGGACCAGGACATTAGTGGCTGAACTCTTCTTTGCTGAAGGATGATTCCTTATGGCCAGTCTGAGAGGTGGAAGTGATTACAAAGATTGGAAGATAGTGGGAGCAGAGATTGATAATTGAGGATCGCTAGTAGTGGCTGAAATCAAGTACCCAGAGGTACTGGAGGGAGGCAGGTAAAGGAAGGAGTACTCAGCAGTAGTGGTAAGTGTAATGGGCTTTACAGAGATTGGTAGTACTTTTGGGGAGATAGACAGAGTTACTGAAGGATTGGGGGGTAGCTGATTGGTGAATTCTGCAAATTCAAAAGAAGGTTGTTGAGTTAAAGGAAGTGCAATAAATAGAGAAAGAGGTTTAGTTGAAGGGAATGGTGGCAAGATTACAGTGGCAGGGGTTGGAGGAGGGAGAGAGGCCTACTAGATTTTTTTCATAGTTACTTCAGGCTCAGAGAACTAGACAGCAGTGGGAAGGGATTTTGGATGAGGATGGAGAGATGATGGTAGAGACTCCTAAGATTCTGAAATTGCTGAAGACTCACTGGGGGAATTTATGGAGTGAGGAAGAAGGGGGTGAGAATGTTCTGAACATTGAATAGCAGTTGGAGGATTGGCATCCAGACCTGGCTCTGGGCCTGAAGACACTAGGAGATCCAGTGCAGGGGGAGGAAGTATGCAAGATCTTGGCTTCAATGAGCAAGGGGATGGCTCCAGAAGAGGATGGGCTTCCCTGGAATTTTTGGAAGAAGATGGTGGGAGTGGAGGTAGTATTGGAGGAGATGATAGTGATGTATAATAAGGTCCTTCAATCTGGATCTTGGATTGGGGGCCAGTGCCTAGGACTGGTCTCTTTGCTCTATAAGGATAAGGGAAGAAGAGAAGATTGAAAGAACTGGCAACTGATCATACTCCTTAATATAGACTGCAAGCTAGTGATAAAGATATTGGTGACTAGACTGCAGGAGATCACTCAACAAGTACTAGGAGTAGAGCAGAGGGGATTTGTTAGTGGTCAATCAATCTGAGATAGAATGGCCTGGATCTATGGAGTGATTGAAGGGGCTCAGGTAGCTAGAGTTGATGGTCAGCTAGTATTTCTAGATCAAGAGAAGATATATAACAAGGTGAGGAGGGTTTGGCTGAAAGGAGTGCTAAAATGGGTGAGAGTTCTTCTAGGGTTCAGAAAGTCATTAATTAGTCTATTGGAAAATAGTCAAGCAGTATTAGTAGTGAATAGGTATAGGGGTGTAACTTTCCCACTTGGTTGCAGGGTGCTGCAAAGAGATCCTTTGTTACCCATCTTATATGTCCTTTCCTTAGAACCCCTATTGGACAGGATCAGGTATCAAATTGGAGGTTTGGATATTTTGGGAATTAATTAGAAAGTGGGGGCTTTTGTGGATGATATAGTGGTTGGACTGAGTTCATTAGAGGATGTGGAGGAATTGAGAAGGTCTGTAGAATAGTATGAGAGAGACTCAGATACTAAACTCAACTGGCACAAATGCAAGACTCTGGTGCTAGGTGGCAGAATAGTTGGTGGTAATGTGATTGAAATAGTGGTGCCAGCAGAGGAACCAGTCTGTTACTTGAAGATCTACTTTTCAGTATATAGGTCTCTCCTGCTCTGTGCATAGTAGGAACAGCAGCTCCAAGTATGGAGAAATGTGCTCTTAAGATAGGATGGTCAGCATATATCCTTGACAGGAAGAGTGATAGTGCTGAATGTATATTGGCTGCCAAAGATGTGGTATGTGGAGTATTATCTAGACTTCCCAGCATAGGTGGTCAGGAGTCTTCTAAAGATGACAAGATCATGAATCTGGGCTAGGCAGTGAAGTCAGATAGGTTGGGAGGTTCTGACCCTATCTGTAGACAGAGGTGGGCTAGACTTGATGGACTTTACCAAATGCTTTCATTACCTGAGAGCATGGTGGCTGAAAAGGGTGAGTGAGTTGAGAGACTGGGAGTGGGTACCACTCATGCAAAGGGTGTGAGAAGTCTAGTATTCCCCTCATGGAGTGACAGGGGATCTGCTTACAATGGTGGCCCTGGATGAGAGCAAGAGGATGCAATATAAAGGCTTTTGGTGGGAGGTAGTAGATAGTGTTAGAAGAATTAGACTTCAGTGGTAGAGTGATGAGGGGGAGGAGGACTGGGGACTATAGATATGGAGATGGGACAAGCTATTACTGAGTGATATATTGGTGGAGGATTTCCAGCTTGATAATAGAATGGAGTATATGTGGGGCCTAGGGGGGGACTTGTGGCCTGAAGTATGGCAGAGAGTGGGGATTGGTAAGGAGTGGGACTGGAATGGTCTTTAGCCTTAGAGCAAGCAGGTACTGCAGTAGCTTCCCCCCAAGTTCTGGGTAGTATAGTGGAGATTTCTAAGGCAGAATGTGATACTGAAATATCAGTCTGGGCACTTGGCGGCAGAGGGTACATTTGAGTGTGAGGAATGTATAGGTATTGGCCAGGAGGGGGGAGTGGTACAAATACCTAAACATTGGCTTGATGAGTGTGAAGTTCTGGGAGAATTTTGGCACCACATTGTAAATTAGTTAGGACAGTAGGCCCTGGTGGGGGGGGAAGGGGGGAGATGGGGAGACCTCTGCCAAAGGCTAGTAGAGGGGGTTAGGGACAAATGGTTGACCTTAGAATGGGTTCTGGCAATTTGGGTTAAGCTGGCCAGGCATTGGTTACATGTATTCAAGAAGGATCAGCAAGTTGAGATTGGGGTTAAGATGGCATAATAGGAATGATTACTCCTTGAAATTTTGAACAGCTAGTGGAGAGGGTGGGGACTCAGTGGGGGGAGTTGATGGAGTTTGGTGAATTGTATTTGCTGGAAAAGTGGAGGGAGAGTTTGAGTAGTAGGTGGCTGAGTTATCCTTCAATGAGGAGAGATAGAGAGTGGAGGAGAGGATCTAAGAGGCATTGGTTAAGAGGTTGGGGGTATTATTATTTATAGATTATAGTAATAAAGGGAAGTCTGAGTGACTAAAAAAAAAAAAAAAAAAAAAAGCAGCACTGTTACTCAAGAAATCAATATCAGAATTTACTATTATATTATACTTCTAAGGTTTAGCAGTTATAGCCAAAATAGTTCTGGAGCTTCTGATCCAGAAGGTGAAAGGAGCAGTATTGATGAAGTTCTTAAAGAATCTGAAAGGAGTAGAGGTTGGCTTTAAAGAAGAGGAGTTGATATTAAAAATATTAAAAAAAAGAATGGTAGTAGATAGAGTAGTGATCTCTATAATATAGTACTTGTATTAGGACCCATAAATAGTCTAGCTAGAAGTAGCAAATATCCACAGTGAAAAAGAAGGTGGTCAGAAGGTTAATTGTTGATATTATTAAGGAGTATGAAGATGTGATAGATGTTAGATTCTGGGTCTGAGAGGGTACCAAGTTCAGAACTAGAGATGTGGATATCAGAGTAAGACTGGTAGATAAGGAGAATATAGAGAAAGAGAGAGATTGGCTAGCAGTACTTAAGTAAAAAACTAGTAGAGTATAAGGTATTGAGAGTGAAGAGAATACCAGAGAAGGAAGAAGACTTATTGAAGGCTTTGAAAGACTTAGCTGGAGTAGTAGAGAGAAGATGGCTGATCTGGAAGGAGTTTGAAGCTAAGATAGTAGTAGAGGTTAAAAGTAAGTACAACTGAACTAAATGGTCTAAAAGAGAGTACAAAAGAGATAGCATCAGAAGCATCTTTCACCAGTATTATTCAGGTGACACAAGACTCAGACAACACTTTTCTCAATGTTTTTGGTGACAGATGACTATTGATATGAATGGCAATGATTGATCTGGTGAGCATGCTGGCCAGGGGGGTGGTGGTGCCTTTGGCTGGCAGCAGGTGGGGAGGAGGGGAGATGGTTTGGGGATGCCGGGGACCTTGTTGGCTGGCCAAGGCACTGGTGGTGGAGGGAGGGGTGGCTTGAGGCAGCGAGGAGAGGAGAGGTTGACCTTTGCTGACAAGGTCAAGATGGGGAGGATGGTCTTGGGTCTGGATGGCTGGCTGGGCCTGGGGAAGGCATCGATGGCTGCTGCTGGGGGTCAGGAAGGAGTGCCCAGGGGAGCATCTGGTGATAGGAGAGAGGGGGGAGTAGGGGCTGGTGATGTGACTGTTGATGGGGCTGTGACTGGGGATCTGGAAAAAAATCCAGATATGACAGTAGTTGATGGATCAGGGTAGAGGGTGGGTACGAGGCCCAGGGACCTGGTGGATGGGGTGATGGGCATGGTGTTAGCACCGTTACTCAAGAAATCAAGGTTGGAATTCACCATTATAATATACTTCAGGGGCTTGGCAGTGACTGCAAGGATGATCTTGGGGCTGGTGGTACAGAAGACAAAGGGGGCAGCATCAGTGAAGTTTTTGAAGGGGAAAGAAGAGATTGAGGTAAGATTTGAGAAAGAGGAAGCATTGTTGGCTGTTATAGAGAAGAGGGTGATAGTGAGTGGAGTTGTGGTCCCTATGGCCAGGTGCATATACTGGGACCCCTGAGTAGTATAGTTGATGGTGTTGGATCTTCCTATAGTATCAAGGGAGAGGGGCCAGAGAGTTGATTGTGGGGGTGGTCAAGGAGTATGGGGAGATTGTAGACATCAGGTTCAAGGTCTGGGAAGGAACAGAGCTCTGGACTGGTGACATTGATGTCTGAGTGAGGCTGGCTGAAAAGGAGAACATGGGAAATATGAGGGATTGGCTAGCAACTCTGAAGTGGGGACAGATGGAGTGCAAGGTCATGCAAGTGAAGAGGTCTCTAGAAGAGGAGGAAGATCTGCTTGAGGCTCTCAAGGACCTAGAGGGGGCAGTTGAGAGGAGGAGATTGGCTTGACAGGAGTATGAAGTAAAGATAGTGGTGGAAGTCGTCAAGAGGAAGAGGACCAGGGTGGACAAGGTGACCTGGGAGAAGATGCAAGGAAGGAGAATCCAGAAGGAGCTACTGGCAAAGTTGGGGGGTGGTGGGGCTGGCAGTAGCATAGGGGACAGGAGAGCAGGATTACATGTGAGTGACTGGGTGGGGAGAAGTGTGATGGCCCAAAGTAGAGCCCAGAATGGATTAAGGGAGGAGGAGCAGAGCAGTGTGGAGATGGATGTGGAGATGAGTAAAGAAGTCCAACCTCAGTATAGTGTCCCAGGGGGGGCAGGGGGTGAGGAGAAGTTACTGGATGTCTCAGATAAAGAGTGGGATGAGTCAGTGAGGAGGAGTACTCTGGTGGACCTGGGGGTGGGGGATAGTCAAGTTACCCAGAGTATAGCAGAGGCAGTAGATGAGGAGAAGTGGCTGTGGAAGACTTTAGAAGGGGTGGCAGCAGAGGAGCTGGGAGGAGAGGACTTCTAGAT
The DNA here is from genome assembly GCA_003990745.1 of Jimgerdemannia flammicorona. Lineage (NCBI taxonomy): Eukaryota > Fungi > Mucoromycota > Endogonomycetes > Endogonales > Endogonaceae > Jimgerdemannia > Jimgerdemannia flammicorona. The sequence goes on along the minus strand of RBNI01000692.1, from coordinate 2,596 downwards.
TATGGAGAAAAGATATTGTGAGGAAATCCTTCATGGGGAGGAGGTGCCAAGGAAGGTTAGGAATGAGATCCTGGCAGTACTATTAGAATCAGTTGAATATCAGGTTGATGATCAGAGAGAGGTGGAAATCTAAGAGATTGCAAATGACAGGGCAGTTTACTTATGGGGATTGAGGAAGGGATTAGAGAAGTGGAAAGTGGTCTGCACAGCCTATCAGGCAGAGATGGAAGTGGTGGATGGAGTGGAATGTCAGGAAATCTTGGAGGCATTAGATGCTCAGACTGTAGTGGAGGGGAACTTAGAAGCAGAGTGGCGATTGGATCTGGCTAGGGATGAGATGAGTATGGAATACTAGGCTAGGTTATAATATTCAAACATTATTCAATATGAACAGTACAACTAGAATATTTTCTTTAAACATGAATGGGTTGAGGGAGGCAGCTCAGCAGAAGTTCATATTTGGTTAGCTTAAGGGGCTGGATGCAGATCTCTTTTTACTGCAGGATATACATTATGAGGCTGAAGTGGACTTTCAGAATTAGACTAGGGAGTGGGGGGGAGTGGCAGTGTGGTTTGAGTGAGTGAGTATCTTAGTGCAAAAGGGGATGGGAGACATTGGTGATATAGGACATTGGGGGAGTCAGTTGGTGTAGGGAGTGTAGAAGAGATCTGGTTGGAGCCCTCTGATGGTTGGGTCATATTATTGCCCAGCAGAGAGAGGGGAGTAGATAGACTGGATCAGGAATTTGCAAGAAGCTGGTATCATAGTTGAGGCTGAAATCGAATGCCTGGGGGGAAATTTCAATATGGTAAGAGATAATATAGTGGACTGGACTGATGATAGGAGAGGGATGAAGGGCCAAAGTGGCAGATTAGATGGTTGGATGAAGATGAAGAGGTTGAGCTCTCTGGTAGACTCAGAGAGACAGTTCTGGGAGGATCATAAAATTTATACTCACTGGGTGGCTGGGCTGGATTCAAGAATCAACTGAATACTGATAGCAGAATGCTAGAGAGTGGATGTCTGGGCCACACTAGAGATGGTGTGGTGCCCATAGTCTGATCACTGGGGGGGGGGAGGTTCGGGGAGAGTGGGGATGGGCCTGGACATTGGCAGCTCAATTCCTCTTTGTTGGAAGACAGTGATTTGTGGGCTGACTGAGAGACAGAGGTTGTTGGAAAAATCGGTCAATAGCAGGAGTAGGGCCTGGCAATAGGAGATCATTGGAGAAGGCTGAAATTGAGTACTCAGGGATATTGGAGAGAGACAGGGAAAGGGAGGAGTGCTCAGTGATAGCAGAGAGTGTGCTGGGTCTTACAGTGGCTGGGGATACTCCTAGAGAGATGGGTAGGAGTGCTAGAAGATAGAGAGGTGGTAGACTAGTATATTGCAAGGATTCAGAAAGAAGTCAGGGAACTTAAGAAGGTGCTACAATTGGAGGAAGAGGCTAAATTGAAGGAGATAGTGATAAGATTGAGGTGGCAAGAGTTGGAGGAAGGGGAGCGACCCACTCAGTTTTTATCATGGATGTTACAAGCATGGAGAACTAAGCAGCAGTAGGATAGCATATTGGATGAGGATGGGGAGATGGTGGTGGGGACTCCAGCGATTTTGGGATTGCTAAGGTCCTGCTGGGAGGACCTATGGAGTGAGGAAGAAGGGGATGGAGATGTCTTGGACATTGAACAGCAGTTGGAGGGTTGGCATCTGAACTCAGTGATGGGTTTAGGGGCTCTGAGGGACTGAGTGAGAGGGGAGGAGGTGTGCAAGGTTCTGGCTTTGACAAGCAAGGAGACAGCACCAGAAGAGGATGGGCTTTCTTGAAATTTTTGGAAAAAGATAGCCAGGGTGGAGGCAGTATTGGAGGAGTTGACAGAGATGTATGATGAGGTTCTTCAGTCTGGAACTTAGATTGGGGGCCAGCATCTAGGGCTGGTCTCTTTGCTCTTTAAGGATAAGGAGAGAAGGGAAGATTAGAAGAACTGGTGTCTGATCATGCTCCTTGATATGGACCATAAGCTGGTTATGAAGGTCTTGGTGACTAGGCTGCAAGGGATCATGCAGCAAGTATTGGGAGTTGAGCAGAGAGGTTTTGTTAGTGGTCAGTTGATTCGAGATGGGACAGCCTGAGTCTATGGAGTAATTGAAGGGGCTTGGGCTGCAGGGATTGATGGCCAACTGGTGTTTCTGGATCAGGAGAAGGTATATGATAGAGTGCAGAGGATCTAGCTAGAAGAGGTACTGAAGCAGGTGAGTGTTTCACTAGGGGTCCAGAGATCATTGATTAGTCTTTTGAAGAACAGTCAGGCAGCCTTGGTGGTCAATGGACACAGAGGTGTCACTAGTGCTCCTAACGAGTCAATTTAATCTGGATTGGATTCGGATTGATTCGGATTGAATCCCATCCGGATCAACTCGGATGGGATTCGAATCCCATCCGGATGGATTCGAATCAACCATTGTTTTGATTTCCAAATTAGACAATTAAATGTTTACATCAATAACTTGATGAATAATCATCCAAATTTGATGATCTTGGTGTCATTTGAAAGCCCTTAATAAGGCCTATCTAATGATACCAAGAACATTGAAATC
>RBNI01000691.1:0-27817 GCA_003990745.1 Jimgerdemannia flammicorona | reverse complement strand
TAATTGATAGCTTCTTGTCTTCTTTCTTTGGTTGGATCAGTGCCACAAAGGCACAGGTAGCTTTCTTGAGGGCCTTCTTGAACTGAATTGCTGAAAGAGTAGCAATTGGGGTTCTTGTCTGAGTCTTGTCTGGCTTGATAGTAATGTTGGCTCTATTCTGAATCAGGGTGACTTCATTCTTGGTCCAATCAATCTGAGGGTTGTGCCGTATAAGCCAGGGTTTGTCTAGGATCAGGTCATGATCTCCTAGTAGTGCTACCTCGAAATCTAAATGTTCCCAGTACTTCTGGATCTTGAGGGGAAGTTTAGCAGCAATTGAGTCGATTGGTAAGGTGGTGCCATCTGCAGTGACAACTCCACCATTCTTGCCAGCTGGTTTGGTAAGAATCTTGAGCTTGTCGATGAGGTTCTTGTTGATGAAGTTTTCAACAGCTCCACTGTCTATGAGAACATCTAGTTCTTGTCCCTTGAAAAGGCCTTTGAAGATGAGCATTGAGTTGGCTTGGTTCTTGGCTATGCTAGCAACTTTGTCTGTGCTGCCAAAGCCTTTCTGATCTCACTTGGTTGAGGACAGCTTGGTAACTTCTTTGATGACTGGTAGGGTGGCTCGCTCCAGAATGAGCTGTATGATTCTGTCACCTTCATTGACAGTGTATGACTGGTTCTTGTGATTGACTAGCAGGACTTGCATTTCACCTCGGAAGTCAGGGTCAATGACTCCAGCACCAACATCCAATGAGTGCTTGAAGCTGAGGCCAGATCTTGGTGAAATTCTTGCATAATGTTCCTTGGGGATTTCAACTGAAAGGCTAGTTGGAATGAGCCTTCTCTCATGTGCCGGGATGGTGACTTGTTGTACTGCTTGAAGGTCCAAACCAATGGCTCCTTCTGACTGTGCTTGAGGGATCTGGGCCTTGGGGTTGACTCACATGAAATTGAGTACAACTTCTTGTTCAACTGGTTGACCTTGAGTGTCTTTGGACAGGACCAGAATCCTCTTTGGTTCAGCGGTTTTCTTGGGACATTTGGTTGCAATGTGGCCAGGCTGATGGCAAAAGAAGCAGGCTCCAGCCTTCTTGAGGTGCTCCTTTTCCTCGGGGGTAAGCTTGCCTTTCTTGTTCTTGTCAATGATGTCTAGATCCATGGGGGCAGGTCCAACAGTTCTGACTTTGGGTTCCTCCCTTCTGTGGTTGTTGTTGTTGTTAAAAGGTGGTCTCTTCTGTTCAAAGTGGTGACCATAGGTGATAACATCAAACCTATCAGCAATTTTCATTGCTGTATCTAGGTCCTTGGGTTCTTCTAGTTCAACACAAACTCGGGTTTGATCTTTCAGGCCTCGGATGTACTTGTCGATCTTCTCATCTTCAGTGATATGTAGTAATTCTAGCAGGATTGACAGGAATTGTGCATTGTATGCTTGCATAGACTTGAGTTGTTTGACATTTGCCAGACGGTCTCATGCGGCCTTAGTGCTATTGACTGGTTTGAATTGGCCTTGAATGGCATCAGAGAATTCACCCCAGGTCTTGATTTGGCCAGAGAATCTGGTATTCTGGACATGATTTCGCCACCAGATTGCGGTATTCCCTCAGAGGAGTGTGGTGGCAAATTGGACTAGTGTTGCTTCTTCCAAATTGGTCAGCTCTCCATATTGCTCCAATTGGAAAAGCCAGGCATCGGTAGACAGTCCCTCTCTTTGACCATCAAAGGTGTCAGGCTTCTGGGGCTTGATAGTGACTGCTGTTGGATATATTGATGTCGGTGGAGGTGCGGAGGTATGAGCAGAGGCCTTGCTTTCCTTTCTTTCTATGCATTCTTGTGGGCAATCTAGGCTAGTGCATTCTGCAAAAGACTCTCAATGGCCCCATTTGACTGAGTAGGGTTTTGCTGTTCCTCTTCTTGCTGATTGTATGAGGCATTGCCTGGACCATAGGTACTGTATAAAGGGTTCCACCCATTGTCCTCCATAGTGTTGTGACTGATATCTTGAGAGGTGTCTTGATAAGGCTAGGTGTAACTTCACTGCTGCTACCAAGTGTAACGGTTCTAGTTTCTAATTGAGGAAGCGACTAGTTCTGGTAATTCTAAGTAGCTCGAAGAGATACTAAGGGTTCAAGTATTCTCAAAGGATTTCTAGGAGAAAATATTCTGAAGCTTTATTCATGAGAACAAAGGAGATATTTATACAAGATCTGAAAGAAGGATCTGGAAGGATCTGAGAAATCAAAGGAAAATGCCAAGAGGAAAGTTCTTGGCAAAGATGACAAATGATGACAAATAAAGTTTTACAAGTTTCCAGGATATTCAGTGACTAACTAAATAAGTACTAGTTAATGCTCGGCACCAAGAAGGGGATTTCTAAGTACACAGAAAGTGCCGAAAGGTTATAGAATATTCAAGAAAGACAGAGAAAAGAAATAAACTACGCTAAAATGTTACAATAAATATAGTCAAGAGATCTCCCCTAATCTTCAATGTGAAAAATTATGCAATCTGGATATTCTATATAATAAATCTCTTTGATAAATACAGCTTAGTAGAGTATGTGAAGCTATAAGGACAAATTCAAGATTATGATATCACAAATAATCACTGGGCATTATACAAGAATGTATTCATATTATTGAATTCCCAAACAAAGCTCATAATATATACAATAACTATTTATGAGATATGAGAGACTCTATATAATTATTATATACAAATATCTATATCAAATTGATTCTATCTGAAATCTCAGTTATTTAATCTATGAATGAAGCCTAAGGAGATAATTTGTAAATATACCAGTTATATTAATGATCTGGTAAATTAGGTGAATTTCTTAAGAAATCTCTCTAAAGTATATTATATTATAGTAGTAGCTATATGGGAAAGTAGTAAGCTCATAGATTATACTCATATAATAATGAGCCTTATGAATGAGAAAATGTGCCAAGAAAATGATACTGCCAATGGTCTCATAGATGTGGTGCCAAATAAGGTCAAATACATAAGTAATAAGACTAATAAACTTAAACTCAAAATCAATATAATAACTAGTCTCTTGAATCAACTAGGTATGATGGTTATTATGAATACTGTAGCAAGTATAGATATAAGAAGTACCATTGTTATCACTGGGAAAATGACAAGAAAAGCAGTAAAAGTAGTACTCCCAATGAATTGAATTGAATTGAATTTGACCCAAATTCGATTCAATTCGAAAACTTTGAATCGAATTGAGGCCCAATTCAATTCAAAAACTTTGAATTGAATTGAGGCCCAATTCAATTCAAATCAATTCAAATTGAGGTCCAATTCGATTTGAGGTCCAATTTGAACTCTATTTTTAGAAATTAAATAACTCGACTAATACACATCCAAATTCAATGATCTTTAGCTTGTTAGATTCCTTATATATAGGGGAATCTAACAGGCTAAAGATCATTGAATTTGGACGTGTATTAGTAGAGTTATTACATTTCTAAAAATAGGTTTCAAATCAGACCCTCAATTCAATTCGAATTCAATTCAATTCAAACTTAATTCAAACTCAATTTGAATTGAAAAATCCCCAATTCGATTCGATTCAAATGACTCTCAATTTGATTCGATTTGAATTGATTCAATTCATTTGGAAGCACTAAGTAAAAGTAAATATGAAAGTCAGTATTAGTAATTTAGAGATAGTAGAAAAAAATATTATAGAAATGGTAGAAGCTAGCAAGAGAATGTAAATACTGCTGAAACTGATAAAAGTATTATGTTCTTTATACAAGCAATATATATATATTATAGTTCTACTATAACTTATCATCTACAAATTCTGGTCAACAGAAAAACAATTTTCACCTAATGAAAAATACATAGTAATAATATCAGTATGCCTAACTATACATCTGATAAATATATTAACACAGCTAATAATAATAATATCTGATTAATAGATTCAGGAGCCATATAATATATGATACCATACAGAGAATAGTTCTCTACATATGAGTCTTTTGAGCACCCTATATCTATTAAACTAAGAGATAACAATATTATCTATACTCAAGAAAAGGGAAATATGAGAATATATCTCTATAGCAATGTCATAGAACCTGCCAGCACCTTCCTAGATATACTATATATCTCAGAAATTAGCAAAAACCTCTTTTTAATAGGGAAAATAATGTTTCATAATAATAAAGAGATATATATATATATATATAAAGGATATAACAGTGTATGATTCATATAACAATAAGCTAATGATAGCCTTAAAATGTAGTAATCTTTATACAATTAATAGGATATTAAATAGTATAAAAGCCTCTATATATATAATAACTATATCTAACTTATTTAATATATTACATCAATGCTTAGGATATTTCAGCAAGATAAGCCTTGAATACATAATAAGGAGTGAATCTGTCAGTGGATTGCTGCCAAATATATATCCTGGAAAAAATTTCTTTTGTAAGGATTATATAGCAAATAAAACATCTCAGCATCTATTTAAAGAATTATTAAAGCATATCTTAGAGATTCTGGATCTTATCTATTGTCATGTAGTGATCACTGAGTCCTTCAAATATGCCAGATTCTCTTCAAGTGTATCTCTTAGACTAACTCAAGTTTGTTATAAGCAAGTTCTTATTGGAGTGCCTTTCTAAGGTCTTATAGTCCTCAAACTTTTTATCTTTAACTGTCTTGTTATCTCTTAGATTGCTTGCAAGGAAGTGTGTATAAGTGAAACCAGAACTGACTGACTTTATTTCAGAGGAAATAAGAGGGGTATTTATACAAAATATAATTCAATAATTACTAAGATATAAAGCTAAATATAAATTCCAATAACTAAAACTACTAAGTTCCAGGGTCAGTACTGATGGTTGTACAGGTTCAGGATACTGGCATTATTTAGTGTCACATCAAAATGTCAGTGCTGGAACAATTTCACATCACCTCAGAATACCAGTGCTGGTATTATCTAGTGTTACATGAGAATACTGATGCTGGCATTATCCAGTATAACAAAGAACTTAAAGCAGAAAGTTCAGGATCATGGGGGCTTCATCATCATCATCACTGAAGGAGATGAGATCTGCAAATTCATCATGTAGGTCATGTATTTCATGTACTTTGCATGCTTTGGATATGTCGTGCAGGATGGTATCATTGATGACATCATCACATTTGGCTGTGGTGGGGAAATCAGGAACAAGATCTGGAGCTCCCCAGTCTATGAGGTTCTCTTTCACAAAATAGGGAACAAATGTGGGGTCTTGGAGAGGTCTAACCTGGATGCTTGGGCCTTAGAATACTGAGATCAATCCTTGCAGGAATTGATCTGGGTTGTCCTGGAGGATAGGGTGCCAGAAGTCTTCTACTTCTTCACTGTTGAGAGTGATAGTGGACTGGGCTTCTGTAGCCATACTGGCTTCTAGTGCATTGATATGGTAGGATGACAGGTCTCTGAAATCTGAGACTCTAACATACTACAAGTTGGGAATCGATCATGGTGCATGCCTGAAGATCTGATGGATCTTCTTAGCTATTCTTGTTTTGTGTATATCCATAGGAGTGGCATCTTGTAGCTCTTGGGTGCTGGTCTGTGGGAACTCTCGGCAGAGGAGATTTCCTATTTTGTACTCCTGCCACATTTGGAGGCATTTGGTAGCAATAGTGATCCTTGTTTCTATTTTGTAATAGTAGAGAATGAAGTAATAAGGGTCTGCAGTCCCCAGGTTGACACTAGGAGTCCTTCTTGAGTGGGTCCCCATGGCTCTTCTGATATCTTGAAACATCCTTTCTTCAACTGAGGTGCCTTGATGGTTCCTTGACCTTGAGGTTTGGTGGGCAGCAGGCATTTCATTTGTAGTAAGTCTTTGAGCTATTTTGGGATTGGTGGTTCTTGTTGGTTGCTGCTACTGCAGTTCCTTGATCCTTCTTTTATATTCTTCAGGATGCTTGTACTGTGGTCACAATGACTCACAGTTGGTCATTATTGCTCATCTCATATGCCATATGATCTTCTCATGCTCTGATCTGGTGACTTTGTAAGGAAAGGCTGTCTCCTGTGCTGATGTCATCATTCTGGGGTCACCATTATACTATACTGATATATGCAGTCCTATATATATGCTTTCATACTCTAGAAAGAAGTATTTTATCAAATTCATAGATAATTATATGTTTTCATATAGTGGTCACTGAGTCTTTCAAATATATCAGATTCTCTTCAAGGTGTATCTCTTAGACTAACTTAAGTTTAATATAAGCAAGTTCTTATTGAAGTGCCTTCTCAACATCTTATAGTCCTCAAACTTCTTATCTTTAAACTGTCTTGTTATCTCTTTAGATTGCTTGCAAGAAATTATATGTATTGTACTAAAAGGAACTAACTTTATTTTGAAGGAAATAAGAGGGGTATTTATATAAAATATAATTCAATAGTTGCTAAGATATAAAGCTAAATAAATTCTAATAATAAAATTAAATACTGGAATACAGAAAACTACAGTTATTAATATAGATTTCAGTATTGATATAGATGGTTACATAAGTTCAGAGTGCTGGTAGAATTTCAGTGGTACAGAAAAAGGATGCTGGAAGAATTCTAAGTCACACAAGATCAGAATATAGTAGAAGAATTAACTGTTACATGGGAAAAGGATGCTGGTAGAATTCTATGTTACTAAGAACTCAGAGCAGAAAGTTCAGGACCATGGGGGCTTTGTCCTCATTGCTGTCCTCAAAGGAGATGAGGTCTGCAAACATTTCATCCATTTCATATATATTGTATGGAATGATGTCATCACTGATATCATCATCACATTTAGTGGCAGAGAGAGCAAGGAGATCAGGGGCTCTCTAGCTATGAGGTTCTCTTCTACAAAATAAGGGACAAATGTGGGGTCTTGGAGAGGTCTAACCTGGATACTTGAGCCTTAGAATACTAAGATCAATCCTTATAAGAATTGATCTGAGTTGTCCTGAAGGATGGGATACTAGAACTCTTCTACCTCATCACTATTGTGGGTGATAGTGGACTAAACTTCTATAGCTACTATGGCTTTTAGTACATTGATATGGTAGGTTGACAGATCTCTAAAGTATGAGACTCTGGTATACTCTAAGTTGAATATTGACCATAGTGCATACCTGAAGATCTGATAAATCTTTTTGGCTATCCTTATTTCACATATATCTATGAGAGTGGCATCTTGTAGCTCTTGAGGATTGTCTTGAGAGAATTCCTAGTAGAGAAGATTTTCTATTTCATATTCTTACTATATCTGGAGGCATTCAGTAGCAATGGTGATTCTTGTTTCCATCTTGCAGCAGTAGAGAATATAATGATAAGAGTCACTAGTATCCAGGTTGACACTAGGAGTTCTTGTAGTGTGGGTCCTTATGGCTCTTCAGATGTTTTGGAACATCTTTTCCTAGACTGAGAGGCCTTGGTGGTTTCTTGACCTTGAGTTTTGGTGAGCAGCAGGCATTTTGTTTATGGTAAGTCTTTGAGCTATTTCAGGATTAGTAAGTCTTGTTGAGTTACTGCTACTGTGGTTCCTTGATTCTTCTTTTATATTTACAGTTAGTCATCATTGCTCATCTTATAGTCTGGGTGAGTTATGCCATATGATCTTCTTGTGCTCCAATCTGGTGGCTTGTAAGGAAAGGCTGTCTCCTGTGCTAATGTTATTATTCTGAGATCACTGTTACATCTTTCTCCTGAATAAGGATCTTCTCTTGTATATCCTTATTCATTAGTCTAGTCTTGAAAAATTTGCTGATCTCATAACCTCTGGCAGGAGGTTGAAAAGTGGTATTTAAGGGCTGGTATCTTTTCTATGTATTTTGGTATAATGGTGAAGGATTGCTCTCTTCATATAGAACAAGAGTCTGATTCTGATCTTGATCAATCAGTTGACAGTTTGAACTCCTCTGGCTTTAAAAGTCTTACAAATAAGTAGTTGCTGGTACCATATCCCTTAGATAATGGTCTAGACATATTGCCTACTGGTTATGAGATATGTTGTTATGATTTGCAGACTAGAACCTCATGGGCAGTCATCATATTTTGCTTCTCTTATATAGGTTTGTGGTACTTCTTGAGTCTGTTTCTCTGTACTATGGTAGGCAGCATAGTCCCTGAGAGTTTTCTAAGCTAGAAGATAGTTCTCTTAATATCTTGCACATAGAAGGGTCATTCTCATTTGGGCTCCAGTTTTTGTGATTATGAGGCTTCTACTATATTTTGATACAGTAGGACCTTTTCTCTGATTTGGATGAATTCTAGGATCTTGTGATTCTTTTCTGTATTCTTTCTTATCAGTGCTTGTAACTTGATAATGTAATCTTCAGTCTTCTTCCTAATTTGATATAGTCTCCAGATTTCTGAGTCAATCTATCTCTATGTTAGGTCTAGATTTGTAGCTGAGGTTCTATCAGAATCTTCTTCTTTGAAGAGCAGTTCTCTTGGGGTAAAGTATCTATATATCTTGTAAGACAGAGAGGGCAGTTGGGAGGTAGTTATCCCAATTCTCATATGTGTCTGAGATCTCTGCCAGAATATTCTTGAGAGTCTTATTGGTTCTCTCTGTCTGTCTATTTTCTTGAGGGTAGTACACAGTGGTCTTGATATACTGAATCTTGTATTTCTGATATATTATCTCATAGAATCCATTGACAAATTCTGTGCCATAGTCTGTGGTAATTTGTCTTAGTGTCTTATAGCAGCAGATGATTTCTTAGTGCAAGAAGTCAGCTATAGAGAGAGTATTGGCTTCTTATAATACTCCTGCTTCTATCCATTTGGTAAAGAGGTCTACAATAACTATAATGTAGCAGTTTCCTGATAGTGTTACTGGTAGCAGTCCAATAATATCCATTACAATGTAGTGGAAGGGGATAGGCTCAATTCTTGATGACCTGGGTGCCTGGTCTTGCTGATCTTGTTTCTGTTTTTGGCACTTATCACACCCTTTGACAAATTGACACAGGTCTTCTTCTATCTTGGGCCACTACATAATTCTTCTTACTTTGTTGTATGTATTAGTTCCTCCTAGGTGTCCTTGTTCATGTACTTCCTTCAATACTTGGTACTTTATGTGTTCAGGTATTATGAGCTTTCCTCCTTTTCTGAGTGTGGTGTTGTCTAGTTCAAATTTTTTCCAAGTCTGGTTGATGATAGTGATAGTCCAGAGTTCAAGGTGGTTGGGCATCTTCTGCTGCCCAAGATAGCTGATTAATCCATAGTATAGCTCCTTATTCATGTTGAATAGTCTCGATGGGGGTGTTTTGGAGTATTCTTGAGAGTGCATCAGTATTGGTATTGGTTTTTTCTGAGCAGTGTTTGACAGTACAGTCATACTCTTGTAGCCTGTAGATATATTTCTTTGGGGTTCAGAGTGTAGAATAGCTAGGTGAGAACAGAGTGGTCTGTTTGAATAGTGAACTATTTCCAAGCCAGGTAGTAGTATAACTTGTCTACTGCCCAAACTACTATTAAGTATTTAAGCTTATATGACTTATAGTTCTGTTCTGCTCTGCAGGTACCTTGGTCTATATAGGAGATGACATATTCATGTCTATCTTTCTTCTGAGCTAGGACTGCTTCAAGTCCTATAGTACTTATGTCTGTTTGCAAGATGAACTCTAGGTTTCAATATGGTCTTCTGAGGATGGGTGCTTGGGTCAACCTAGTCTTGAGTTCATTAAAGATTTCTTACTATTCCTTAGTCCATTAAAATTTGGTCTCCTTCTTCAGTAGCTCATAGATAGGTACTGTAATGTTAGAGTATCCTTTGATAAATCTTCTGTAGTAGGAGGCCAGTCTGAGGAAGGCATGGACTTCTGTAGTTGTCCTGAGTCTTGGGTAGACTGCAATAGTCTCAATCTTTATGGAGTCTGTGTGAATTCTGGTCTGATTGAAGATGTGTTCTAGGTAGGCAATTTCTTGGGCTACAAACTTATACTTCTTGGGCTTAATGTAGAGGTCATGCTTCTTGAGCTTCTTGAGAGCTAGCTGTATATAGTTGACATGTTCCTATACAGTATTGCTGAAGATGATCACATTATCAACACCATTTTCCAATCTCATTGCTAAAGACTCTATTCATCATTTGCTGAAAACTTGCTGGGCATTGCACATTCCAAATGACATTCACAGGTAGACATAAGTGGTATCAGACTGATTTCTCACTGGTATCTTGAGTGAGACCAATCTGATCACCTTTCTCAGCTACCATTCACATTATATACACTTTCACACCATACTTTCAAGACATTTATTAGAGAAAGGTACTAAGGGCATGGCAACCAACAAGCAAGCTGACATGTATACCAGGTCAGATGGACCTGGGGCCTTTGATTGGCAATATGTCAGATGAGGGTATGGACTAGAGATGGGGTCTTTCAGTGGTCCAAGTGGGCAGGGCAGCTCAGGCAGTGAAAGCAGCACTGGAGGAGAGGCAGGAGGGCAGAGGGGAAGGAGCTTTGCTGATATGTTGAAGAATGGAGAATGACCTGTTTGTTCTTGGGGAGGTCAGGCAGGGGAGAAGAGAAAGTAGAGGGATGTAAAGGCAGGGGGTTCTACAGCTGGACTGGTGAGTAGAAGGACTGATGTAGTAGTAGATGGTGGTAGGGGAGGGACTGCTAATAGTGGCATGACTGGGAATCTGGAAAAAAATTCAGATGTGACTGCTGATGAAGAGCTGGGCTGATGGACCAAAAAGGAAGGTAGACCTGGCCAATAGTATGATAGGGCTGGTGGTGACACTATTACTCAAGAAGTTGATCTTAGAGTTCATAGCAACCTTGTGCTTCTGGGGCTTGGCAGTGATGGCAAGGATGGTCTTGGGGATTATCTTGAAGCAGATGGCTAGTGCAGCCTCAGCGAAGTTCCTGAAGGGGCTGGAGGGGGTTGAAGTGGGTTTTGAGGAGACAGGTCCACTGGAAGACTAGAGTGGCAGTAGGAGAGGTAGTAGTCCCTATGGTGTGGTGTTTGAGGTAGGACTCCAGAGTAGTTTAGTTACTAGTAAAGGAGGTGCCAATTGTGATGAAGGTGGAGACTAGGAGGAGGGTGGAGGAGGTGATGGCAGAGTATGGGGATGTGATTGATATTGGGTTCCAGATGTGGGAGGGGACTACTTTCAGGACTGGCAATGTTGATGTCAGGATTAGACTGACTGAGAGAGAGACCATGGAGAAGACAAGTTACTGATCTTTGGTGATACTGTGGGGGGCCTTCATTTGTAAGATATTGAGGGTGAAAGGGAGTAAGGAGGAAGAGGAGGTTCTGTTGAAGGCTCTGGAGGAGATGAGTGGAGTAGTAGAGTGGAGGGCAAAGGTCTGGAAGATGTATATGGAGTCAACATATTTGGAGATTGTGGAGGGGAAACATATCCACACTTACAAGAGGTAGTGGGAGTAGACTCAAGAGTACAAGAGGTAGAGGGAGTTGTTGGCAAGTATGGAAGGAGGGGCAAAGATGAATGCTAGTGATGCTGAGGAGTCTGGGGGCACCAATATGAGTGTCTGGACTAGTAAGAGAGGAGGGGATATAAAGGAGGGCCAGGAGGGGGCCAGGAAGATGCTACACAAGGACTCTTATACAGATGGTACATTTGAAGTCTGGGAGCAGGTCTTGGACAACACTCCTTCTCTAGTCAGGTGGGGCCCAGCTGTGAAGAGCAGGGTGGCAGAGGATGTGCTGATGTGGGGTACCCAGTAAGTACACTTTGGAGTCTCTGATATGGTGAAAGGGAGACAGATAGTGGTGGTTGGTAAGGATGAGCTGGTGGATGTCCCAGAGGAGGAGTGGGATGAGACTACAAGTGCAGGGGCAGATACCACAATGCTGAGTACAGGAAGGCCAGTATTACCAGGAGGGAAGAAGGTGGGTAACTTGCTGTGGATAAGCTAGATGATAAACAACTTTGCAGCTGAAGAGTTGGGAGAAGTAGACCTGAGAGTGATGAGTGAGGAGCATTAGGCATGAGTTCTGTATAGTAATGGAGTAGTGGAGACACTGAAGGTAGAGGTGCTGGCAATCTTTCAGGAGGAGGAGGGATATGAGATTAATAAGGAGAGAGAGACTGAACTGGCAGTTATTGCTGGTGAGAGGGCTGCCTACTGTTGGGCAGAGTATCATGGTTTGCAACTTTGGCAGGAGGTCTGCCTGGAGTATCATGAGAACTTTGAGGAAAAGAAGAATAAAGAGATGGCTGAACTTCTGGTTAGATTAGAGACAAAGAGGGCTGAGGAGGAGGAATTAGTGGCTGAACATAACCTGGACATGACTCAGGAGGGGATGAATGTGGATTTGTAGAAGATGAGTATGATCTTACTTCTAAACATTATTCCCAATGAATAGTACAACTAATATTTTCTCTCTGAGTGTAAATGGATTATGGGGATCTGGGTGGTATAAGAATATTTTCACTTAGTTTAAGGGATTGGAGGCTGATCTATTTCTGCTGCAGGATGTATAGTGTGAGGATGAAGTAGATCAATTGGAGTAGACTAGAGAATGGGGAGAAGCTATAGCTTGGATTGGCAAAGTAGTGATTTTAGTGTGGAGTGGTAAAGGGGACCTAGGTAGAATCAGGAGCTGAGGAGACCACTTGATATAGAGAGAATGGTGTCAACCAAGGTGGGAGCCAGTGAGGGTTGGCTCTTGCTACTGCTCTGCAGACAGGGGTGAGCATATTGTATAGATTAAGGGTCTTTTGGAGGAGGGTGTTCTATTGGAGGATAGGGTAGATGTTTGGGAGGTGACTTCAATATGGTTTGGAATCTACAGTTGGATAGAACTGATGGAGGAAGGAGTACTGGTGGGAGGAGTGGTGGCCTAAATATATAGAAGGAGGTGGAGAACCTTAGCTCCTTAGGGGATATGGGCAGAATATATTGGAGAGACAAGAGGATCTATATATACTGGGTGAATGGTCTGGATACAAGGATTGACTTGGTCTTAATGGCCAAATGCTGGAGTATGGATATTTGGAGGGCTATGGAGGTGGAGTGGTATCCATGGTCAGATCACTGGGGGCTGTTAGGGCAGGGGCAGTTTGGGGAGAGTGGAGATGGACCCAGATATTGATACCTTAACTCCTCTCTGCTGGATGAGAAGGTGTTATGGGACCCTTAAGTGGAGGACATTTAGGTGAGGATTGCTAGCTAGATACATGAGGGCTCACTAGTGGATGTCTGGTGGACAAAGTTGAAAGAGGCAGTGAGGAGTTACTGGGGAGGAGTTGGTAGGGATACTGGGAGGCAGAGAAGGAAAAGGGTGAGGTGTGCTTCCAATTGGTTGGTTAGATTGTAGATAGAATGGGCAGAGTTGTTAAACTCTGGAGAGAGGGATGATTAGAGGCTAGGGCAAGCTAAGCTGGAAGTGGTAGAGTTGCAACAAGTATTGAGAGAGGAGGAAGAGTCGCATTTGAAGGGAATGGCAACTTGGCTGAGATGGCAGGGGCTTGAGGAGAGTGAGAGGCCTACAAGGTACTTATCAAGGCTCCTCTAGGCAAGAAGGGTGTAGTATCGATGGGATGGAGTCCTGGATACAGAGGGGGAAATAGTATATGGTACACTATAGATCTTGGGGCTATTGAAGGAGCAGTGGAGGGGGCTGTAGAGTGAGGAGGAAGGGGGTGCTGATGCTGAGACAATTGAAGACACTTTGGAGAGTTGGGAGCTACTGCATATAGAGGGCCTGGGGGATTTGATCCTATCAGTTCAAGAGGAGAAGATCCAGAGAGTTCTGGTGGTGACTAAGCTTGGAATGGTACCAGGAGAGGATGGTTTACCTTGGGACTTTTGGAAGAAGATGGTGAGGATCCCAGGAGTACTAGGAGAGATAGCAGCCCTCTGTGATCTTGTTCTTCTGAATGATCAGTGGGTTGGAGGACAAGACCTAGGGCTGGTGACTCTGTTGTACAAAGACAAGGGGAGGAGAGAGGACTGGAAGAACTGGAGACTAATCATGCTTCTGGATATGGACAGGAAGATAATTACTAAGATGATTGTAGTGAGATTACAGAAGATTGCCCAACAGGTACTGGGAGAGGAGCAGCATAGCTTTGTTAGTGGCAGGCTTATTAGGGATTAGACAGCTTCGGTCCATGGTATCATTGAAGGGACACAGGCTAGTAGATTAGATAGGAGACTGGTCTTTTTGGACCAGAAGAAGGCCTATGACCACATTTGATGGGTATGGCTGGGCAAGGTGCTGGACAGAATTAGAATTCTCCCAATCTTTTGAGCTTCTATATTGAGTCTGTTGGAGGGCAGTAGGGCAGCACTGTTATATAATGGCCACTGAGGTCTGGTATTTCCCTTGAGGAGAGGAGTTCCTCAGAGGGATCCACTGTCTCCTATTCTATATGCCCTTTCATTAGAACTTTTAATAGATAGAATTTGAAAGAAGATGGCAGGACTCTTTATCTATGATGTGGTGTGGAAGGTGGGGGCCTTTGCAGATGACATGGTGGTTGAACTTGGATCAGTGGCAGATGTTGAGGCACTCAAGAAGATGGTCAAATGGTATGAGGTACATTCTGGAGTGAAACTTAACTGGCATAAGTGTGAGACAATAGTGTTAGACAATGGGCTAGTAGGAGGGGATGTCATGGAACAATTATCTCTACAGGAGAGGCAGTGAGGTATCTGGGTATCTTCCTTTCAGTATATGGTTCTGTCTTGCTGGGAGAGGAGGGTAGCCATCTGGGGGGAGGCTCTTAGAGGTTGGAGAGGTTGTTACATCTTCTTAGCAGGCTGGGTATCAATTCTGAATGTCTACTGATTCCCCAAGCTGTGGTATATTACTTATCACTTGGACTTTCTAGCTTGGATGGTGAAGAGGCTGCTGAAACTGGCTAGGGATTAGATTTGGACTGGGAGGCAGTCCCAGATCAGTTGGGATACTCTTTCTAAACCAGTGGTTTGAGGGGGACTAGGATTGGTGGATTTTTCTAAGAGGCTGTACTGCCTGAGAGCTTAGTAGTTGAAGTGGGCTATTGAACTATGAGGGGGTGGGATGGGTGCCACTGATGCAGAAGGTGTGGGAGTTGAGATTCTCTTCAAGAGAGACCTCGGGAGACCTTCTATCTCTGATGGATCTGGGTGGAAGCTGTTGGCTATGGTATAAAGGCTTCTGGTGGGGGATGGTAGATGGTATACACCATATAGGCTTGCACTAGCATAGCAATGAAGGGGAGATGCTGTGGGGACCAGCAATGTGGAGATGGGACAGATTACTATTGGTGGGCACTCCACTTCTAGAGTTTGATATTAGTGAGAGAGTGGAGTGTCAGCAGGGTCTCAGTCAGGATCTCTGGCCTAGCAGTCGGCAAGCAGTGAGGATTGGTGAGGAGTGGGACTGGGCAGGAGTCTGGTCATGGAGTTCTGAGGTGAAGAAGTGGCTTCCTCCCAAGTTTTGGATAGTTTGGTAGCAGATGCTACAGAGGAATATCATGTTGAATTTTCATGCTGGACATCTGGTAGATAGTGGACTTTTAGAATGTGAGGAGTGTTATAATATAGGACAAGTTGGGGGATTTATGCAGATACCAGAACATTGGCTGGGAGAGTATGAGGTTCTGGGGAACTTTTGGATAGTGGTAGGGAAATAGCTGGGGGTGAAGAGGAGACCAGATGGGGAGAGAGGTCATTGGGAAGATTTGAGGACTAGGTTAGTGGGAGGTGTGGGCAATGAATGACTCACTGTAGGGTGGGTTTTAGATGTATGGATAGGGTTGGCTGGATATTGGCTCTTTGTTTTTGAGAAGAAGTGACAGATGGAATTACTGGAGAGGTTGCTAAGATGGGAGGGGTTGTTGGGAGATATATTGACTGGGTGATAGATTGGATGGGGTCCACAGGATGGGCATTGGTACCAACTGGTAGGTGGAAGGGATCTGTGAACAAAGTGGTAGACAAATGGAGATAGTTAATGGCCACTGCTTGACCTACTAACATTCATGTCACACAAACTTTGGAACACACTTTTGGATCGTTTATTGGAGAAAGCTACTAAGAACATGGCAACAAACAAGCAAGCTGACATATATACTGAGTCAGGCGGACCTGGGGCCTTTAACTGGCAATACATTGGAAGAGAGTATGATTGGGGATGAGATCTTTCAGGGGTCCAAGTGGGCAGGGCAGTTCAGGCAGTAGTGGTGGCACTGGCAGAGAAGCAGAAGAGCAGGAGGAGAGAAGTTTCATGGATATGCTGAAGGCTGGGGGATGGCCTGCTGGGTCTTGTAGTGGGCAGGCAGAGGGGAAGGGAAAACAAAGAGAAGTGGAGACAAGGAGTTCAGTTTCTTGTCTGATAGATGGAAGGGCTGGTGGTGAAGTCACTGAGAGTAGAGGGGGGACTACTGATGGGGGTATGATGGTAGATCAGGAAAAAAATCAAGATATGACAGTTGATAGAGGGGTCAGACCATTGGGCCCAAAGCAGATGGGAGACCTGACTGACAGTGTGATGGGGCTGGTGATGGCACCATTACTGAAGAAGTCAACTTCGGAGTTTGCTATAACCTTGTGCTTTTAGGGCTTAGTAGTGATAGTGAAGATGGTTCTGGGGCTTATCTCTAGGCAGATGGCTGGAGCTGCCTCAGTGAGATTTCTGAAGGGGCTGAAGGGGGTTAAGGTGGGATTTGAGGTGGCAGGCCCACTGGAGGATATATTGAAGACAGGAGTTGCTGTAGGAGAGGTGGTAGTCCCTATAGTATACTGCTTAAGGTGAGACCCCAGGGTGGTTCAGTTTTTGGTAAAGGGGGTGCCTATAGTGATGATGGCTGAGATCAGAAGGAGGGTTGAGGAGGTGATGGTGGAGTATGAAGATATAGTTGATATTAGATTTCAGGTATAGAAGGGGACCACTCTCAGGACTGGAGATGTGGATGTCAGAATCTGGCTTGCTGGGAAAGAGGCCATGGAGAAGATGAGTGACTGGCCTTTGGTCATACTGTGGGGAGCCTTTATTTGTAAGGTGTCAAGAGTGAAGGAGAGGGAGAAGAAGGAGAAAGATCTGCTAGAGACATTGGAGGAATAGAGTAGAGTAGTAGAAAGAAGGACAAAGGCCTGGAAGGCATATGTAGAGGTGACATACTTGGAGATTGTTGAGGGAAAGTATATTCAAGTAGACAAGAAAATGTGGGAGAGGTCTCAGGGTCACAAGTTGCAGAGGAAGCTGTTGGCAAAGCTAGGGGGAGAGACATTGATGTCTGCTGAGGGTAGCAAGGATGCTGGGGGAGCCAAGGTGAGTGTCTGGGCTGGTGGAAATGTTGTGGTGAAAGGGGGGGGTCAAGTGGAGGCCAGGAAGGTGCCTAGCAGTGATCCATATAATGATGGCACATTTGAAGTCTGGGAGGAGGACTGGGAGGATTCTCCTTTCCCTTCCCCTCTTGTCAGGCAGGGACCTGCAGTGAGGAGATAAGAGGCAGTGGATGTATCAATACATAGGGCCCAGTGAGTATTATTTGGAGTTCCTGAGATGGAAAAGGGGAGTCAGGTAGTGACTATAGATGAGGCAGAATTAGTGGATGTCCCTGAGGAGGGGTGGGATGAGGCTGTGAGTATAGGGACTGACACAATAATGCTAGATGGGGGTTGACCAGTGATGCCTGGGGGGAAGGAGGTGGGGAACTTACTCTGGATGTGTCAGATGATGAATAACTTAGCTGCTGAGGAGTTGAGAGAGGTGGACTTGAGGGTGATGAGTGATGATCATTGGGAAAGGATCCTGCATAGTGATGGGGTAGTGGAGGCATTGAAGACAGAAGTACTTGCAGTTTTTCTGAAGGAGGAGGGGTATGAGGTCAATGAGAAGAGGAAGGCTGAGTTGGCTGTGGTAGCAGAAGAGTGGGCAGTCTACTGTTAGACAGAGCAACATGGCCTGCAGCTCTGGCAGAGTACCTGTCAAGAGTATCATGAGTATTTTGAGGAGAAGGAGAAGGGGGAACTGAATGAGCTCTGGGGGGATTGGAGGCAAGGAGAATTGAGGAGAAGGAGTAGGATGCAGAACATATCTTAGACTTGGCACAGGAGTAGATAGAGATGGAGTAGTAAAGAGAGTATGGGGACTTCTCATCTAAACATTATTCTTAATGAACAGTATAACCAACATTTTCTCTCTTAATGTAAATGGGCTATGGGGTTCAGGGTGGCATAAGAATATTTTTACTTGGCTTAAGAGACTAGAGGCTGATCTCTTCCTGCTGCAGGATGTATGGTGTGAGGATGAAGTAGATCAAGTGGAGTGGACTAGAGAATGGAGAGGAGCTGTAGCATGGATTGGTAAAGTAGCAATATTGGTATGGAGTAGCAAGGGAGATCTAGAGAGAATCAGAAACTGGGGAGACTGCTTGGTATGGGGGGAGTGGTGTCGACCTGGATGGGAGTTAGTGAGAGTTGGCTCTTGCTACTGTCCAGTGGCCAGGGGTGAGAGGATTGCATAGATTAAGGGGCTTTTAGAGGAGGACACTTTTTTGGAGGATGGGGTAGATGTTCTGGGTAGGGACTTTAATATGGTGCAAAACCCTCAGGTAGATAGAACTGATGGAGGGAGGAGTGCTGGTGGAAGAAGTAGTGGCCTGGATGTATGAGAGGAGGTAGAGGACCTTAGCTCTTTAGGAGATATGGGCAGAACAAAGTGGGGAGAAAGGAGGATCTACACATACTGAGTGAATGGCTTAGGTATAAGAATTGACTGGATTCTGTCAGCTGAATACTGGGACTTAGATGTCTAGAGGTCTTTGAAGGTGGAGTGGTGCCCATAGTCTGATCATTGGGGTCTGATAGGGCAGGGGCAGTTTGGGGAGAGTGGAGATACCTGGACATTAGTGCCTTAACTCCTCTCTGCTGACTGAGAAAATATTGTAGGACCTATGGGTGGAGGACATCCAGGAGAGGATAGTGAGCTAGAGACAGGAAGGCATGGCAGTAGGTATTCAATAGATAGTGCTCCGAATGAGTCAATTCGAATCAAATCCAGATTCGATTCGTCACATGATGGTTTGATCCAAATCTCAAATCTGAAGCCATCTGAATCAACTCAGATTAATCCAAATCGCTCCATCCAAATCACCCCATCCGAATCACCCATCCGAACCACCCCAATCTGAATCACTCAATCCAAATCACTCAATCTGAATCACTCAATCTGAATCACTCAATCTGAATCACTCAATCTGAATCCTCCAAATCAAATCCTCCAATTTGAATCCTCCAATTTGAATCCTCCAATCCAAATCCAAATCCAAATCCTTCAACTGAATCCTCCAATCCAAATCTTCCACATGACTCATATGCTGGATGCATCTACAATATAATACACACACAATACATACACAATACACACATATGCACATGCAAACATACAAACACACATGTTGACAGATCAGTCTTCAACAGTTTATAGTACCAATGATACTTCAAGTCAAACATCCCTGATAGCTCCACACCTTCCATGCAATTCTCGCTCTGAAATCTGGCAACATTGTGCTAAGATAGGAGATGATATTGTTTGTAATTATTACAGGTAAAAAATTAAGACACACCTATTGACTCATTTGACACACACATGATATTGTTTCATCCACCCCCATAAACTGCACCAGTCAGAAGTTCAAAATGCTTGGTAGTATGACCTCGAACATGAATTGACACATAAAAGACAAGTACTCTGACAAAATCAAAAAGAACATGGAGACAAATAAAATCGACATCCAAGCTGTGGTGGGTATGTTTATCCGATTGCCCAACCATTTTTGTACCAATAATGCTGTTTAATCAAAAATATTTAGCCATACTCTTCGGCAGAATTTCGAAATTGGCTCATTCACTGGATTGTGTGCACAGACCAGCCATTCACAACCATCGAGAGTGATCAATTGCATAGCATCTTTGGCCTCCTCAAGCATGATTTATATTTGCCAAGTGCTGATACTATCTGCAAAGATGTCCTGGAGGCCTATAGGAAGGAGCATGACAATCTCTGTCAGATACTTCAGGTAAAATAAGGGCAGTACAATGACCTTTGTAAGCTGAGTTATATAAAAGAGCTCACCAAATTAACCTTACATTCAATAAGCAGAATTCGGCAGACAAAATTTGATTTATGATCAACACATGGACATCCCCCAATGCAATTTCATTTCTGGGCATTACTGGTCATTGGATTGACCTCGATTGGCAGCTTAAATCTCTCACCCTTGACTTCGTCAAACTTGCTGGCCCTTATTCTGGAGACAACATTGCAGATGCTTTTATTAGTTGTATCTGGGAGCTTGGGATCACAATCAAGGTAAAAAAAGGGGGACTTGCCATCAGGTTGGCATTTTGAGAGAGGTCCTTAAACAAAACAGATTTTGTTGGTTATTTATTTTCATATAATTCACCAACCAAATATTTCAAGTACAGATTTTGGCCATTATGACGGACAATGCCACAAACAACTCAACATTTTTCCAAGTTTAGTGGCCAGCCTCAAACAGGAAAATGTGGCCTTTGGTACAGAAAGCTGCCATGTGCAATGCCAGGCCCATGTACTGAACCTTGCTGTTCAGGACTAACTTATACACATAGACAAAACATCTGAGAGAGGAGGGGCCCTGAGTATAATTTCCAAGCTATGCAAACTGGTTGTGTCAGTCCGATCGTCCCCACAATGACAAGACAAATTTGCTGTGCAGTATAGGGCAATCAGTTTAGCCCTGAAAGAGCTTATATTGGACATCTGTACACGTTGGAACTTAACATTTGCAATGATCCAGTGTATGCTGGAGTTTGCTGTAGTATGCATTCTTTTTTTCTTCAGTCAGCTGAAGCAACTGTTTCAGATGATGGAAGATTTATTTAAAGGAAAAAAAAAAAAAAAAAAAAAAAAGCCAATAGATTCAATGATGGCTGCTGATAAGGAAATATGGGCCAAGGCTCTAGGTGAAAGTGAGTGGGATGTACTTAGGAATATTGTCAGAGTTTTGAAAGTAAGTGGTGGTTGCTCTGACTCCACACTTGTTTTGTCTGCCTCTGCACAATGCAATACCTCACCACATATAACTGCCAGTGTTTCGATAATTGTATAAAGGACATAGTCAAACAAATGACCCCGACAATAAGCTCTGCAATACCAGTATACAACCTTCTGATTGACTGGCTAGAGGACAAGCTCAAGGACAGGCTGGAGGGTTGTAGTGATTTGCGGTTAAGCCCAGATCAGAGAGACGCCATAGAGGTTGCTCTAAGCAAGCTCAGAAAGTACTACTCCCAAACAGATACCACTGTATACTCAATCAATACAGGTATGTCAATGTTGGCATGTGGCCATTACCCCTTCCAAAACAGAGGAAACCCTGCAAAAACTCACTCTCCTTTTCTTCAAACAGTGCTGGACCCATGCTTAAAGCTATAATACCATAAAGATCAGAGTTGGGAGCAGCACTTCATTGAGAGAACCAAGCAGGCCGTAATCGAAGTATACCAGAAAAACTATGCACTGCCACAAGGTTCTGGCTGAAGTCTGGACGAATATGCTGAGGGATCCCTCTTGTCCCACATTTACTTCAGCAGAAAGAGGAAGAGGGAGCCATCAGTGGAAGAGCTGCTGTCAATAGACGAACTTACCATTTACCTCATCAGCGACTGTGTGGTCCTGCTGGAGGGTGCGGAGGTGCTCAACTGGTGGAAGGTGGGTTGTCAGGTGGGCATTGTCAGGCAGGTGTTGGGCCAATTTAACCCACTAATCTAACCACCACTCTACCCACCAGAGTATGCAGCTGTATCAAATGGACTTCCCCAGCCTATATGGTATGGCTCAGGACTACCTAGTGATTTCTGCCTCCAGCACTCCTGTCAAGTGGGTGTTCTCAGATAGGATAGACCTTGTTGCCCTAAAGAGGTGTGCACTGAATGCTGAGACAATCCGGGCATGTATGTGTCTGAAGTCTTAGTGGGGCTCGGGTCGCTAAAATTCAGCAGGTCTGCAGACAAGTTGGTTGGCCTTGTGGAATATTTAATATCTTTCAAATTAATACCTTTCAAAGTAATAAAAAAAAGGAAAAAAAACCCAAGGACTTGGCCCAGAGTTTGCAGCCCAAGTGGGGCAGGGTTAGCAGTGGCAGCAGAGGGAGCATGTAATATTTGCAGCCCTCAGCCAGCAGCGAGGGGCAGCCCCAAGCTGCTAGTGCCCAGGTCGATGGGTGGGTTGGTGGGTCGGCGGAGGGAGCACACAAAATTTGTGGCTCTCCACCAGCAGCAAGGGGCAGCCCCAAGCCGCAAGTGTCTGGGTCGGAGGGGTAGGTGGGGAGAGCATGCAAAATTTGTGGCCCTCTGCCAGCAGCGAGGGGCAGCCCCAAGCTGTCAGTACCCAGGTCAGTGGGTGGGGTCAGTTGGCAGGTTGGCAGGTACAGGGTCAGTGGAGGGAGCATGCAAAATTTGCAGCCCTCTGCCGACAGCAAGGGGCAGCCCCAAGCCACAAGTGTCCAGGATGGGCAGGGCAGGTGGAGGGAGTGCGCAAAATTTGTAGCCCTCTGCTAGTGGCATGGGGGCAGCCCCAAGCTGCCAAGAAGTCTGGAGTGGAGGGTGCTTCTGGTGGTCAGAGGGTACTTCTGGTGGTTGGAGGGTGCTTCTGGTGGTCAGAGGGCATTTCCGGCAGTCGAAGTCACTGGTTTGGGTCCCACAGGCACTCTGGCCCTGTGCCACAGTGCTGCACCAGCAGCACTACAGAGCAGAGCCGAGGGGCTGGTAGGGCCCTACATAATGACTAAGCTAGAGCTACATAAGAGGTACCTGGCCCAACCCCCCTATATAAGACTGCCCAACCTGCACAAAATGGCTGCCTAACCCTCACAAAAGATTGCCTGACCCTCGCAAAAGATTGTCTAACCTTCACAAAAACTGCTTCACCCACTGGTCCCAGGTCTTGATGAGCCTATCATTCATTGTGAGTGTGACGACTGTTGTGTCCAAGCTCTCCTCAAAGGCAACAGTGCCATGATGGTCATATGGTTGGAATAGGACAGCTGTATTGGCCATAAACAGGATCCCGAAACCATAGGTGAGGTCATACCAGACTCTGCCGCTATCCTCCCAGGTTGGGCCCTTCCTTTCCAGGATGTAAAACATTACCGAGGTGACATTGTTGTCTGTATATATAGGCAGAGAAAGGTTGTGCCTGACATATCCTGATGTGACGCGAGCATATGGTTGGGTGAACCCTTGGCCCAGGACCTCATACTGCCAGGCTGTGCTGGTGGATGCCTGCCCTTGGTCCAGCCCTGGGAGCTCCATCTTGGAAACCTGCCGAAATAGATGGCAACCAGTCAGTCCTTTTTGCATGTGGGGGGGCAGAAACCCCCCAGGCTGTAGCACCCTGAAAAAGCAGAGCTTCTCACCTCATAAGGCACACTAAATTGCACCAAGAATGCATGTACAGCTATGCCAAGATCACCACCAAGCTGGCCTGCTGTATGCTCTACCAATCTGCTCAAAGAACCCCAGATCATAGCTGCTATCGCCGCACAGATCATGTTATGCTCACGTATAGTTTGCTCTTCGATGGCACTTCTAAAGTTCCAGTCGGGGTACAGAATCTTGTGCATTCCTGAAATTGTATCAAAAAAGAGTATGTTGACAAAGAGTGTGATTTATCTGGAGAGGGGTTAAAAAAAAAGAAAGACAAGTGCAGGGGATTTTGGAACTCTGGAACCCACTCTTTGCCAGTGTTGCAGTATACCCAATTCCCATCCAAACCCCCCCTCCTTGCTTTTTTTGCCCCCTCTTTCCTGCCACCCAGTATTTGATACAATCCTTATAAATCTCGTTGATGTGGCAGTGAAGCTCGTTGCCATTGAGGTTCCTTAATACCATCACAACCACTTCTCTGTGTTTGTTAATAAAGATATAGTTCTCTTCATCATTGGTTACTCCTGCTGGCCAATGGACCCCTTGGTCAAGTACGATTGGCTCTGATTCGAATATAGACCCCCAAGTCTTGATGACAATACTGGTACTGCTCATGCTGAACATCTTGCCCTCGAATTTCTCTATTTGATCAGATGCTGGATGTAGTTGAACTCAGGTAACTTTGAACTCTCCTTTCCAATGGAACTGAGCCCTGATCTGAGAGACTGAGATAAGTATGCAGATGGGTTGCATGCAGGCAGATTGCATGCAGGCAGATTGCATGCAGGCGGATTGCATGTGGGTGTGGGTGTTTTTTTAGTGGAAGACCACATAAAAATGAAATTAAATAAAACACAGAGAGAGCATGAGTGAGTGAGTAAGTGAGTGAGTGAGCTACATACTGACAAGTTGCATGCCAATGAGTTGCATGAGTTGCACAAGATTGCTCATGAAGGCTTGCTTCTGTTCCTTTTGAGACCTCTGTCATGCAATGCATTGACTCAACAGCTCAGCCACTAAAGGCATGCCCCACAACGTCTGCCAGCCTTTCTTCATCTTGACCAGATGTTGCAAATAAAGTTGGCAGATCTTGCTGTAGAGCTGTGGACCCTAAGAAAAGCATGAGGTGAATTGGGTCATGCTGGGGAAGTTTAAATAAACACAAGTAAACAAGTGGCAGCCAAGTGAGCAACCTACATCTACTATTGGCTGCTCCAAAAAGGCTGCCACATACATAGCTATGAGGTCTGTGAATTCCAAGGTCCAAAGGGCTGCTATGAGTTGTTGCCAGAATTCTCCCTCATCCCCGCCATCACCACCACCATCGCCATCACCACCACCACTGCTGTCACCCCTTTGGCTCTTGATGAGCAGCTTGTGTGCTGTCCATATGAGAAAGAATCTAACATTGTCAGCAGAGAGTGCATTTCCACCTCAAATACTCCCTCTTTTGATGATCATTGCAGGGTGAAAAATGAGTAGACTGGACCAATGTACGAATTAAGGGCTGCTGTTTTGTTTGCTCATGATGTGGCAGGAAAGAACAAAGAAAAAGAATAAAAAGAAAGAACAAAGAAAAGAACAAAAGAAGAGAGGGAGCAAAAGGAAAGGGTGATGTCACCAAAGTGCAGCAGGAAAAAAAAAACAAGAGTGAAATGAACAAAAGAAAGAGTAATGACACCAAAGATTTCAATCTGGATGGATCACTCCAGATGGACCAATCTGGATGGACCAATCTGGATGGACCAATCTGGATGGACCAATCTGGATCAATCCAGATAGATCAATCTGGTTGGATCAATCCAGATCAATCCGGATCAATCCGGATCAGATCACGAGACCAATCTGAGTTGATTTGAATCCATCACATGATGAATCTGAATCGAATCTCATCCAGATCAACTCTACTCATTCAGAGCACTATCAATAGATAAGGTTGAAAGAAGCTGTGAGGGTATACTGGGGGGGAGCTGGAAGGGATGCTGAGAGGCAGAGAAGGAAAAGGATGAGGTGTGTTTTGAATCAGTTGATTATGATAAACTCTAGTGAGATGGATGATTGGAGGTTGGTGAGAACTAAGATAGAGGTAGTGGAATTACAACAGGTGCTGAGAGAGGAGGAGAAGATACATATGAAAGGAATGGCAGCTAGGCTGAGGTGGCAGGGGCTTGAGGAGGGTGAAAGGCCTACTAGGTACTTATCAAGGCTCCTTAAGGCAAGAAGGGTGAGACATTGATGGGATGGAATTCTTAATGCAAAAGGGGAAATAGTTCATAGTACACAACAGATATTGGGGGTATTGAAGGAGAGGTGGAGAGAGTTGTAGAGTAAAGAGAAAGGTGGTGCTGATGCCAAAACAATCAGTGATACCCTGGAGGATTGGAAGCTGCTGCAGGTAGAGGGCCTGGGGGATTTGATCCTACCAGTTCAGGAGGAGGAGATTCAGAGAGTCCTTGTGGCAACTAAGCTTGGAATGACACCTGGAGAGGATGGATTACCTTGGGACTTTTGGAAGAAGATGGCAAGAGTGTTCCTGGGGTATTAGGAGAAATGGTAGCTCTATGTGACCTTATTCTCCTAAATGGTGAGTGGGTTGGAGAGCAGGACTTAGGACTGGTGGCCCTTCTGTATAAGGATAAGAGAGAGAGGGAGAATTGAAAGAATTGGTGACTGATCATGCTCCTAGATATGGACAGAAAGATGGTTACTAAGGTGATCATGGTAAGATTGTAGAAAGTTGTCCAACAGGTGCTGGGGGAGGAGCAGCAGAGATTTATTAGAGGCAGACTTATCAGAGATGGGACAGCCTGGATCCATAGTATCATTAAGGGGTATGAGCTTGTGGATTGGATGGGAGGCTGGTCTTTCTGGATCAGGAGAAGACTTATGATTGCATTCAGAGAGTGTAGCTAGGCAAGGTGCTGGACAGAATTGGTGTTAGGGAATGGGCTAGTGGGAGGGGATGTCATAGGAACAATTATCCCTACAGAAGAGGTAGTGCAGTACCTGGGTATCTTTCTCTCAGTATATGGATCTGTCCTCCCACAGGTGTGGTGAGAGAGGAAGGTGGCCATCTGGAGAGAGACTCTTAGAAGTTGGGGAGGTCACCATATCTCACTAGCAGACTGGGTATCAATTCTGAATGTCTACTAGTTCTCTAAGCTATGGTATATTGCTTATTACTTAGACTTCTTAGCTTGGGTGGTGAAGAGGCTAATGAAGATAGCTAAAGCTTAGATTTGGGCTGGGAGGCAGTCTCAGATCAGTTGGGATACCCTATCATTGCTGGTGGTGAGAGGAGGGCTAGGACTGGTAGATCTTCCTAAAAGACTTCACAGTCTGAGAGCTTAGTGACTGAAGCAGACTGCTGAACTGTAGGGAGTGAGATGGGTACCACTGATGCAGAAGGTGCGGAAGATGAGATTCTCCCTAATAGAGTCCTCAGGGGACTTGCTATTGTTGGTAGGTCTGGGTGGAAGCTGTTGGTTAAGATATAAAGACTTCTGGTGAGGGGTAGTAGATGGAGCTCACCATATTAGTTTGTACTGGCATAGCAATGAAGGGGAGATACTGTGGGGTCCAAAGATGTAGAGATGGGACAGAATGCTATTGGGGGGTGCTTCACTGATTAAGTTCAACATTAGTGATAGAGTGGAGTATCAGAGGGGATTGGGTCAGGATATCTGGCCTGATAGTTGACAAGCAGTAAGAATTGGTGAGGAGTGAGACTAGGCAGGAGTCTGGTCATAGAGTGCTGAGGTGAGGAGGTGGCTTCCCCCTAAGTTCTGAGTAGTATGGTAGAGGATGCTTTGAAGGAATATCATGTTGAATTTCTATGCTGAGCATCTGGTGGATGGAGGAAGACTGGATTGAGGAGTGTTATAATGTTAGACAAATTGGAGAATTTGTACAGATATCAGAACATTGGCTAGAAGAGTGTGAGGTTCTGGGGGACTTTTGGTTTGCAGTAGGTAGACAGTTAGAGATTAAGAGGGGACCAGATGGAGAGAGAGGTTGATGGGAAGATTTGAGAACTAGGTTGGTGGGAGGTGTGGGCAATGACTGGCTCACTGTAGGGTGGATTTTAGCTATATGGGTAGGGCTGGCTGGACATTGGCTCTTGTTTTTGAGAAGAGATAATAGATGGGTCTGCAAGAGAAGTTGTTAAGATAGGAGGAGTTGTTGGGAGATTTATTGACAGGGTGGTGGTTAGGTTGGGGTCCCCAGAGTGGGTACCATCACTATCTGATAGAAGGAATCTGTAAACAGAGTAGTGGATGGGTTGTGATGGTTAATAACTTAATAATCATGGGGTTGGGGAAGAAAGATCCCCTAGGGGGATTGAATAGGGGTGGGCTCAATGTATTTATATTGGATAGGTGGGTGTATTAATAAAGGATGGAGTCTAAGAGACTTAAAAAAA